>JANHAO010008470.1:0-19201 GCA_026873985.1 Saraca asoca | reverse complement strand
CAATACTTAATCTTGAATTTCTTCATTGTTCTTGAATCAAAATTCTTGAAAAATAGATTCAACACACTAAAACATATTGTTAGTTTAAAATTGCTTTTTCAACATTCAAAACCAGTAAAAGCTAGTATAGCTTAGAGTATTACTGATATAATAAACTCTAAGGCTAACAATCTTTAACAAAGTTCTTGTCAAATTGCATCTGGGCCTAGGCTAGAGGCTAGATGTAATTCTAGGAATAGCCTTGTGCTTTGCATGATGTGGAGAATCTATATGATAAGCTAAGTGAGATTTTACTCTTTTAGCTCCCTTCTCATACAAAGTTATATTTTTTTAAAAATTGCTAAATGCTTTTTGATTGTTAGATATGGGTAGTGTAGTTAAAAAATAGTAATAGGCAAAAACATTGCAAGTAAGTGATTATGGATTAAACCTAGAATGAAAGAATTGATGAAATTAGGCTTAGGCTAGAATGTCTATGGGAAGGTCGATTCAGGTTAGTATTTGCAAATTATTTTACTACGTAATTGTGTTTATCTGAATCGATATATATATATATATATATATGAAATGAATTCTTTATGAGAATGTAGAAATGGTTTAGGTTATAGCTTAAATTAGAAATCTCAACCTTGTATATGTATCTGAGCATAATTAATAAGAATTATGAAAAGTTATTAACATCAGTTTTTTATAGTTTATGTAAATTATGATTTATGAATTCTAAAATTCTATTTTTTCAAATATTTATGTATTTAATTAAATTATTTACATTTATGAAATCTATTAAATTATAAATTTTTATTAAAATTAATAAACTTATTGTTTAAGACTACTTTCATTTTTATTAACTACATATTATTTTATGTTAACGATTCGAATTATTTTCTTAATAGAAGTTTTCCTTTGAAGGACAATATTTTATAATCACATCTCATCGCATCATTATGTAAAAGTTAACATGAAGGATATGAATAATTTGATTATGTTTACAAGGATATTTAAGTATGTTAGAATTAGACAAGGCACAAAATACAAAAGATGAAATGTGTGTATGCATATGATTGTGAACTGGCAAGAGATATTGGTGGACCTACGTGCACTAGGAGATGTGCATGAGGTCTCTCATATTATAGGGGTTACAGGCAGATAGTCTCTTATATGATAGAGGTTTATAGGATAGAGTCACCCATGCAATAGAAGGTTATTGGATAAGTGCTTCTGGTCACAATAGAAATGAAATGCTCTTATGGGACAAATTAAAGGACATGACACAAAGGGACACAAGAAGATTGCTCCCTAGTATACCCTATTGTTAGTATAAAAAATAGGAAGGGATCTTTACATAGTCATCTAATATGACTTAGTAAAGTAAGGTGTGTGAGCTTTACATAACCATTAGTAATGACTTAGGAGATCAAGGATCATATCTTCCATTACGTATGATTCATGAATGAATGGAAATGTAAAGAAAGTTAAGGATAAATTATAAGTATGCAGATCATGTGTATGAAATCAGATTTGTGGTTTTCTGGGTTATCTTTTAGTTGTTAGTGTCTGTCCAGCTAGATATTTGATCTTTAGTTATGATTATGACTTTTAGAGGGGATTTTATTTTAATTTTAGAAAATTATTTATTTCAAATGATTTTTATTAAAATTTTTCATATCATGAGTTTAAGATAAAAGGTCAAAAAGATATGTTTTCCATATTAATTTCATATTTTCAAATTATGAAAAAAGTTTTTAATAAGAGATTACTCATGGATTAACAAATCACCATATTTTTAAGTCAATGAATTTGAAAAGATTATTCCAATAGGGAGGTTCTCTAAAAATTGCTTGTATATGAAATTAGGTATGTAATTCTCTTGGTCATCTTTTAGTAGTTATTATCCATCTAACCAAATATTGGATCTTTAGTTATGATTATGACTTTCAGAAAGGATTTTATTTTGATTTCAAAAAATTATTTATTTCAAATGATTTTTATTAAAATTTTGCAAGATAAAGGGTCCAAAAGACATGTTTTTCACATTAATTTCATGTTTTTAAATTATGAAAAATGTTTTTAATAAGAGATTGCTCATAGATTCACAAATCACTATATTTTTAAGCTAATGAATTTGAAGAAGTTATTTTAATGAGAAGGTTTTCTAAACATTGTATGTGTATGAGATCAAGTATGTAATTTCCTTGGTTATCCTTTAGTAGTTATTGTTTTTTAGCTAGATATTAGATCCACAATTATAATTATGACATTTAGAAAGGATTTTATTTTAATTTCAAAAACTTATTTATTTCAAATGATTTTTATTGTAATTTTGCATATCATGAGTTTAAGATAAAATGCCAAAAATATATGTTTTTCACATTAACTTCATGTTTTCAAATTATGAAAAAGATTTTTAATAAGAGATTACTCATGGATTTGCAAATCATCATAGGGTGAGTGGGTAATTTATGCCAATCACACTCTCAAATTTTGGGATACAGCAACATTCTGCCTCCTAGGCTCCTATATACACTGCACCTCTTAATTGTTTGGCAAACTCAAGACCTCAAGGTTAGTGGGTGGATTTCCTAACAAGAACCAAGCCTTCCATTACATATTTCAACCACTATTAGCATGATTTCAACCATTTAATGGAAAATTTAGGTTTGTTATTGTCTAAACATTGGTGATAGATTAAATTTATTTTCAAAACTTGTTGTGGGTATTTTGGAACCACGCAAATGATCTGGTAAAAGTTCAATAGATAGGCCCAGTTGATGAGCCCCCAATTTTTAGGCTGAGGGCTAGCTCCCAGCTCTTAGGTTGAGGTCTAGCTCATAGCTCTCAGGTCGAGGTCTAGCCTTATCTCTTAGGATGAGGTCTATCCCCTAGCTTTTAGGTCGAGGTCTAGGTCGCAGCTCTTAGGACAAGGTCTAGCCCCTGGCTCGAAGTATGTTTTCAGCCAGCAATTCAGAGAAGACCATTCAATTCCTTATTTAATAGAAATTTGTTACTGATCGTTATGTACCCAATTAATGATTCATTTTCACTATGGAATATGTTGTAACATTCTATTTACTATAAAGAGGGGTTAGAAATCATTGTAAGAAAAGAGAGAACATAATAGAATACTATAGACTCAGCTAAAAGACTGGGAAATAATATAATCATAGACGTAGGGGTTGATTGAATTTAGTTGAACCACATTAAAAAACCTCTATTGTTCCTTGTTGTTCCTCCCTTACTTCCTTACTATGTTGTTCACAATCTGTAGTTTGGGATTTTCTAGACTTCTTTTTGGATTGATCAGATTTTACCGTCAACATTTTGGCGCTACAAAGAGGGCCTTAAATTGCATTCTCTTCCTCTTTGATTTATCATGCAACTACAATGGCTAGAGGAAAAACCACCACTATTGGTGGTTGTAGTAACAACAGAAATAACATTGAAATAGCCTTGATCGTCTAACTTCCAGTAGCTCATATCTGAAATGGCACCTAATGAAACTCTTAGAATTCACTCTCTTTACACCACTAAACATAATGGTTGACATCTTCACTGTTTAGCACATTTCTATTACAGTAGCAATGTCTAGATAACACCGTCCAATGTTGGAGCTCTTAGAATAGCATCAAAGTTGCTGGGCATGAGAGAAACTATAGGAAGCAATGATGACAATCTTTGCCAGTTGACGAAAGTGTACTTCAATGGAATTGTGAGCATAAACCAAGACTACACGTCCAGGTTCTCTGTTCATGCATGCCTTTGCTTCATGAGGTCAAAACAATGGCATCTCTTGTCAACCGCTACATTGAAGCTCTGATTTCTGTAGATGGTGGCAAGAACAATGAATTCCCTTGCTTAGATGACATTGTTGCATTACACCATAAGGATTTCCAAACGATAACCTAATCACTATATGTCGCGTGCATGTATCTTCTATTTTCAGCAAGCCAGTGCCAAGATGGCAACAACCTATGACCACAGAATGGACACAGAGTCTAGAGCTAACGACAGCCTCTCAAGCCTTTACAGAGAGCTTGCCTCATCGATAGCTCTCCCACTAGCATAGACATAGACAGTAAATATACATTGTCATGACATACTAGTTGAGGCGCAGCTCTGATGCAATCAATTCATTGCCAGCTGAGGCACAATCCACTGAACATTCGACTTAGCAAATATACATTATCTTACTCAATGAATATACATTGTCATGGCTAACAAATATACATTGTCGTGCTTGGAAATATACATTGTCATGGAATGCTAGCTAAGGCACAACTTTCATGTGACCTACTTGGGTACTCAAATTCATGCTAGCTAAGGCGCAACTTTTATGTGACTTATCTGGCACTTAAACTTGTGCTAGCTAAAACACAGCTTTCATGTGACTTACTTGGGTACTCAAACTTGTACTAGCTGAGGTGTAGCTTTCATGCGACCTACCTGGGCACTCAAATTCATGCTACTTGAGGCGTAGCTTTCATGTAACCTACCTGGGTATTCAAACTTGTGCTAGCTGAGATGCAGCTTTCATGCGACCTACTTGGGCACTCAAACTTATGCTAGCTAAGGCGAAGCTTTCATGCGACCTACCTAGGCACTCAAATTCATGTTAGATGAGGCATAACTTTCATGTGACCTACTTGGGCACTCAAACTCGTGCTACTTGAGACATATTGATGTCAACATTTTGAATTATAATCTATGATCTACTGAGTATTCAACTTATCAAAAACTTGTTCATCGAGGTAGATGTACATATGAACATTCATGAGATGAAACGTAAGTCTAAGTGACAGCATCACAGTTGCCAGCTTTTACCAGCAAGTTACATCTCCCAGTCTGCAAAATGCACTGAGAGCTGGGGGCTAATGTAATGGGTATTTTTGGAACCACACAAATGGACTAGTAAAAGCTCAATAGACAGGCCTAGCTGATAAGCCCCTCGCTCTTAGGACGAGGTCTAGCTTGCAGCTCTTAAACTGAGATCTAGCCCCCAGCTCTCAGGACAAGGTCTAGGCCCTAGCTCAAAGAATATTTTCAACCAGTAATTTAGAGAAGACCATTCAATTTGTCATTTAATAGAAATTTGTTACTGACCATTATGTACCCAATTAATGACTCATTTCCATTATGGAATATATTGTAACACCCTGGCTACTATAAAGAGGGGGTAGAAATCATTGTTAGAAAAGGAGAGAACACAACAAAATATTGTAAACTAAGCCGAAAGACTGAGAAATAATATAACTATGGATGCAATTGACTTTAGCCGAGCCACGTTAAAAAACCCTTGTTCCTTGTTCTTCCTCCATTACTTCTTTACTATGTCATACACAATCTGCAGTTTGTGGTTTTTTGGACTTTTTTTTGCGTTGACTGGATTTTACTATCAACAAAACTTGTATAGACATATACACACAAAAAAATATAAATTAAATTACTATAAAAATAAATATCAAAATATGAACAAATATTATATTATCTTATCTTTCTTTAAATTTGTATAATGTGTGTAATAAATGAAATTTCAAACATTTTGATATTTGTTTAAGGAAAAGTATTTTATTTGAAACTATTGGATGAATTAATTTGGAGGAAATTGTAATTATCTTCCTCATCTCTTCCATTCTTGTTATAAACATTCTCTACATCTAAGATGCTTCAAAGAACTTCAATGAGTCAATGTAATGGTTATAGCAAAAGTAAAGGAAAATTTCAAAAGTAAAAATCTATATCATTCAATGCCTGAGTTGTTTTTCTTGATCAAAAAGTAACTTTTTAATGAGTAATATCTAGTTTTCCTTTTAAACAAATACCACATATGAAAATTTGCTTAGTTACACATGAAGAAAATGAAAAATTATTTTACATATTTGCCTACCAACTAATATTTGAAATATATTCATGGGTAAAAAATGGAGAATTCACTAACATGAAAATTATTAGAAACTAAAATTTCAAAATACAAAACAAAACTATATTCTTTTTTAACTTTTGTGCATTACTAAAAATCAAAAGCATGACTAAGAAACAACATAAAAAAATTTTAAATTATGACTCAACTAATATTTCAATTGCAATATTGAAGTCTTAACATATATGGTACATATATCTTGTATTTCAATTGCGTCAATCTTTTTGGTGTTATGTTTTAATATAGTTGTCATAACTAAAATCCTGGAATATTTATTCTAATTGAATAAATCTAGATTAAAAAAAAATAATACTGATTGAGAGAAGAGGACGATGTTCACTTAGGGCATATAGGATGGGGCTTTTATAGGTGCAATGATATGTTTTCCACATTAAATTTGCATATTGTTAACAGTGAAATTTTATTCGGAGGACCCAAATCTCAGTTAACCATACTGTTCATGTTGCCTCAAGCTATAGTCTGGCTGATTTATGCAGTAAGCAGAAATAGACAACTGGAAGAAGATGAAAAACAATTAGAACACAAGATTTTTTAACGTGATTCGGCCAAATCTGAATGGTACCACACCCTACATCCATGGATGATGTTATTACTGGGAAAATACTTGCTGTGTACATTCTTTTTATAGGAATTTCTCTTTAGCGAGCTCCATGGCTCCCAGAACACTCCTCTCTCTTTTTCTTATAATGAATAGTTCTCCCTCTTTTTTTATTACATGGAGTTTTATATAAATAAAGGATAATCCTATAATTCGGCTCCTGTAGACTCTCCGTCAATCAGCCCCTATAGGTTGGCTTTTCCTCGATTTGTGTGATCAATAGAGCCTTGGCTGGGAGTGGCTTCTTTCAGCAGGTTGGGCTTCCATTAGCTAGGCTTTTGCCAGCCCATCCAAAAAATGCCTACAACATTAGCCTCCAACTCTCAGTTTGCTTTACGGACTGGGAGGTAGACTTCTGCTGGCAAAAGCTCGATATATCATGCTGACATGAATAAGTTCTTACAAATCACAGTTTAAAAAATTTAAGTAAAATGAATACCCAATGGGTCAACCGACTTTGATAGTAGATATTAATAAATCATATGATTTAACATAAATGGGCTTCTAGCTAGAAAATTATGATTTAAAAACATGTATGTCATATTGAATGGCCAAAGTAGGTCGCTTAGATGCATGATAATCAGGGTGTTTGGAGTGTCGACAGGGTTCCCTTTGGAGTTTGACCCAGACATAGTTTTGCCTTAGAAAGGCACCTTGTAGGAGAGGGTGGCCAGAGCCGATTAGGTGCAATTTAACCATTGTGCTTGTGCCTAAAGGTATTGTCCTATTTTTGGCAATTGCCTTGGGGTTTTGTCCTAGCATGGGAGCACAGGTGGCTTTTAGCCTCTCTCCCATGGGGACGCCTCGGCTCGCATAAGTTTGGGGTGCTTATTGGACGTATCTGTGCGACTTACCTGGGCACCCAATAGTGGAGCTTCAGCTCTGAAAAAGGAAGTAAAAACCAACTATAATAAAACATTTAATGTTGGGACAAGAAATTATATCTAGCTCGTTCAAGTAGATAAGGAATGATAACTTAACTTTGTTCAAATATGAGCCATAATGTTGTTGGAGCTGGTCTGGCAAGATCCCCATGCTGAATTTTTGTCTTGTTTGGTATTGACCTCGTGAGGACTGGAGGCACAAACTCGAGGTTGTTTGGAATGTGAGGGCAGGGACTCTTTTTGATTACCTTGGGCTTTAGAATCATGTTTGATTATTGCATGCATCCCATCGATAGAACCATCAGCCAAAAACATATCATTTTATACACCATGTACTAGTGCTAGCATCCCTGGTGATGTTGGTCCGTTGTGAGGTGGGATGAGTTAGTTATTCAGTTTGGTTCCAAAGCATGGCCGTACGGGCACGACATTGATCCCAAGTTGCATGGCCGCATGGGCTTTGTTGTTGAATCGAACTACTGTAGAATTGCTGCACAAGCCCCCTATTGAAACTAGATGCTGCACAACTAGCATGCAAGCTAGTCACTAAGCTCGACCTCTACATGGTTGCAAGGGAGCTTGCCGCTCATTCACGTCAAGCTCATTCTCATTTCACAGCAGCTATGAACTCATGATTGAAGTGAGCTATTACAGGCCGCTGCTATGAACTTGCCATTATGTAGACTGCTACCTGGTCATGAGCTTTGGAATGCTACATGGCCAAGCTTATCATTGTGTGAATTGTTGCACTACGAGGATCGAGCTGCTGCTGGCTGCAAAGACTGAGTTGTTGCATGCCACGAGCTTTGACGTTGAAATAAGTTATAGCTAGGTGTGAGCTCATCATCATGTGAGCTTTGAGGACTGAGTTCATGGCTAAGAGATTGTTATTGCATGAACTGCTACATTGCACAACCAGAGCACAGGTCTGTTGTCAAAGCATTTTGATGCATGGTGACACTGAGCATGGCTAGAGTGTGAGCTCGTTGTTGGAGCTTTCTCGTTGCATGGTGAGCATGTAGACTCATCTTCAAATTCACGATTGGGTGAGCTCATCTTCAAACTAGATCGCTGCATGCTGTGAGCTTGACTTCACATTGTCATTATTGGTTTCTGCAAGCTATTACTGTGACTTGAGAATATGGGTGACGGCAACTGGTTGAGTGAAGGTAGCCGATCTGAGCAGTAATTGAAGTAATCCAATGTTGAATGATTCATTGGAAAAGGAAGAGAGGTTGGCTGAAGAGTTTAGCGGTCTGCTAGTTCATGCACTGTTCTTTGATGAAGGTAAGACCTGGTTCGGTCCAACTAGAGGAACAGTAGCTTGCGTGTGGTGAACTTCAAGCAAGACAAAGTTAATGGTTTAGCCTTTTGCTGGTCAGTTGCAAACTGACCCAGAAAGAAAGTTGGCTTATTGGCTTCATTCTGATTAGCTGTCACAGTAGAACTAAAGATTAGCCAGAATACAGATGAGGCCTCTCGCACCCCACCAAAATGTTAACGATGAAATTTGGTTCGGAAGACCCCAATCTCAGTTAACCATACTGTTCATGTTGCCTCAAGCTGCAGTCTGGCTGATTTATGCAGTGAGCAAAAATAGATAGCTAGAAGAAGATGAAGAACAGGTAGAACACAAGATTTTTTAATGTGGTTCAGCCAAATTCGGATGGTACCAGACCCTACATCCACGGATGATGTTATTATTAGGAAAATACTTGCTATGTACATTCTTTTTACAAGAATTTCTTTCTAGTGAGCTCCATGGCTCCCAGAACACTCCTCTCTCTTTTTCTTACAATGAATAGTTCTCCCTCTCTTTTTATTACATAGAGTCCTATACAAATGAAGGTTAATATTGCAATTCAGCTCTTGTAGACTCTTCGTCAATAAGCCCCTGTGGGTTGGCTTTTCCTTGGTTTGTGTGATCAACAGGGCCTTGGCTGGGAGTGGCTTCTTTCAGCAGGCTGGGCTTCCATTAACTGGGCTTTTGCCAGCCTATCCAAAAAATGCCTACAACAAATATAACATTTGAAGAATATTTATGATTGCCTTTGTATAATATGCTATTTGCTAGAAAATAATTATGACATTTTTAAAAGGGATTTTCCCCATTTAATCTAGATAGATATTAGTTAGAATGAAATATACAAATGCAAAGACTAAAAAGGTAAGTAAATAAGTAAAAATATACATGAATAAGGCGCTAGTTCTAATACTTGCATTTGTTATTGGATTGACTTCTAAAGCATTCAAAAAGGTTTGTGGTGGACATAATCTGTGAACTTTCTAAACCAGAATTCCATGTTTGGAAACGAAGTTATCCACTATTAAAGATTATCGATGGTTAATTTTAATGATTTCTTTTCTATGTTAGCTTATTATATTTAATTTTTCATTTATTTTCTTTTTGGTGGAAATACAATATGGACATGTAGAAGAAACTTTTGTTTGTTTTTCTTTATTGAATTTCAATACTTTGACAAGAGTAGAAATATTTTCCTTCTTTATGATCCCAATAATTATACGATTCGTTTTGGCTAACATAATTTTTTGGTGGAATTTTTGAAATTCAATTATCAATTCAGAAAAACAAATTAAATATCACCTTAGAAGGTAAGCAAGATCATAGAACCTCTATCACCTGTTTCCTTTTTCTTGAATCTTGATAGATATTAGTTTTTCAAATTTTTCTCAAAAGTTCACAACTAAAAAATATCTATTCCATTTTAACCAAAAAATAACAATCCATTGTATTATGCAAAAGGAAAGTCTAGTAGCTTTTGGATATGATGTGAAAATTTTAAAACCATCAAAATTCAATGGATGTGTAGATATAGATTTAGCCTTATTTATGATATGCACTAAAAGTATAATGGATTTGTTAAGATTTTCATGAAAAACTTTGTTATCTCTAGTCCACAATCTCATAACTTCCTTAAGGAATTAGTCATCATTCTTTGATCAATTAAATGGTTTTATTGAAATAGTAGAATTTTTTGTAATCAAGATGTCTCATATTCATGAGAAAATTTTGCATGGATTTGATTGATTGTGTATTTAAAAAGAGAGATATACACAATATTTATGTGACATATTGGCACACATCAAATCTACATATATTGTTATGTCCATCTCTCTACTCAGATTCATGATGCATTAGGTCCATGCAAGAATTTCTCAAGATCCATTTAGCAAAGCAACTAGCCACAAAGAATGCCCAAGTTCCATTGCAAATAGTCTATGTTTAACCTGGCATGCAGGTCCTTGGGTGAAGTGCATAATCTTATAGCCAATTTCAACAATATCATGTTTTTGAATAGCTGTTTCGTTCATTATTGCATTCATAATATTGCAATTTTCTTACTTCTAGTGATCATAATTGTTTTTTTCCCTTATTACATAATTTATATTGTATTTTTTCACAATTTTGATCTTGATGAAGCCACAATGTATTTGCAATAATATTTTGAATAATGTTCAATACCACTTTTATAGTTCTTAATTACAGTTTGCAACTACAATTTTCATAATTGTGCTTTCCCACGATCATATATATATATATATATTTACAATTTTACTGATCGCAATGGAGCTATAACTAGAATTTAAAACCATGCCACCTTTTATCTGGATTGTGCCTCTTGTTGATTGGCTTCAAACATCACATATGGTTGTAGGCATACCTAATGTTCACATCTAGTTTAAGAAACAATAATGGTGGACTCCCTAATCAAAGGATCAGTTACAGATTTCAAACACTAGTAGCATCTCGGGTTTCTAGCATTTGACAAAAATTTTGATGATGCTGCCATCTAAACATCAATGGTGATAAGTATTTTAATTTATAGAGACAATATATACATATAAAAATATTAATTAAATTATTATAAAAATTAAATTTCTAAATAAGAATAAAATATTATATTTTTCAACCCCTCTTTAAATCTATATTAATGCATGTAATAAGTGAAATTTCAAATATTTTGACATTTATTTTAGATAAAATTTTTATATATATTTCAATTAATATAGAAAATATGGGAGCAATTTTTTTGCTAATAAAAGATGTGGGGACAAATTAAATAATGAGTTTTGGTAACACTAGACCAACTACTTTAATAGAGAAAAATATAAGAGTAGTTTTATATAAGTTGTAAAGACAATGTAAATAACTATTATAGATATTTTTTATGAAAATTTTTTCTTGTGGAGGAAATACTCCTCACTATACAATAAATAAAACAACCACGCCCTATAGCACTTGTCATATGCATTTGGCTTGATATGGTTCAGCATATTGATGTTGAAGATAAGCCTTTGGATGACTTTGGCACATTTGTTTATCAAAAAATATCTTTTGTAAGAATTTCATTAGGTTTTATTTGTAATTACAAAAAATATAGATTATTGAAAAGTATTTTTTGTGGTAGAAAACAATATCCACTATTTTAGAGTAGTTATTTTCCTTACTACTATGTCACCACTATTTTGTTAATTACAAGACATATAGGAGACATAAAAGTCTTTTATACATACGTAAATAAAAGATTTTTCCTATGAGAGATAGTTTCTAACAAAACATATGAATCTTTGTTAGGAGGGAATTGTGAACCTCTTACTCGGCTCTTCCATTCATGATATAGACATCCTCTACATCATAGATGCATCAAATTCGAATTTTGATTTCTTTTGTTGTGTGGGATTATTTTATATTTCCAATTGGTCTATGCTTATCAAAATTCAAAACCAGAAGAACTTCAATCATTCGAAGTAATGGTCATAACAAAAGTAAAGGAAAAATTTGAAACTAAAAATCAACACCATTCAGTGTTTGAATAGTTTTTCTTGAACAAAAAGTAACTTTTTGATGAATAATATCTAATTTTTCTTTCAAATAGATACCGTATATGATTTAAAAAATAAACTAATTTATTTAAAAAATGAAACGAAATATTCCTATAAAATTTTACAGTGCCAATGCCAAATCCATTGAATCATCAATGCCATCCAAATCAATTATTTCAATCTTCTTAATAGGTTGTTCTAGCAACATGATAAATGGTTTTGATTTGTCATTTTGGGATTCCTTTATCTTTATCTCAGCAAATGCAACTAATCGTCAGAGAGCATAGAAATACTGTAGTGGCTATAATGGTGGAATTTGAGTCATGATTTACTTGTTAGAGGTGTCACCACAAGTTGTGGTGACGACGGCCAGATGGTTTTGCCATTAGAAAACACCATATCTTCTTGCGAAAACGTTGATATTAGAATCGACATATAAGAACTTGTTTGGTAATGATTGGAATTCAAAAATAATCTTCTATGCGAGTTTATATACTACAACAGAGACAATCTTCTTAACTTGGCCTCTTTTTGCACCATATGGGTTTTGATGTGAGTTATAAGCAATTGATCAGTCATAACAACTTAATTGTATAATTGGCATGCAATTAAATCTTCTTTCAAAAACATTGGTGTTATAATCGACATAGAAGAACTTGTTTGGTAGTGACCAGAACTCGAAAATAATCTTTTATGTGAGTTTATGTACTACAACAGAGACAAATCTTCTTAACTCAGTCTCTTCTTGCACCATATGAGTTCTGATGTGAGTTATAAGCAATTGATTAATCATAAAAACTTAATTGTATAATTGGCATGCAATTTGGGCATTATTGCTATATGGATGGATCGAACCACACATATCATCTTGCATACTAAAATTCCATGAATTTTCCATTTGTGTTCTTGAAAGTTATTCAGAAAAGTAAAATGGAAGAGATGTTGTTTGTAGAGTATAACCCTAGAATATCAATATTAATTGAGTAAACCAAAAAATAATAATAATAATAATAAAACTAGTTCAAGGAAGAAGATGATGAGCACTTGGGACATATGGGATGGAGCTTTTATAGGTGTAATGATAAGTTTTGCACATTATATTTGCATATCAGGCTTAAAGATTATTTATGATTGCCTTTATATGTTATACAATGTCTATTAGAAAATAATTATGGCATTGTCAAAATGAATTTGACACATTTAATCAGGCTATATATTCGTTAAAATGAAATATATAGATTTAGATACTAATAAGGTAAGTAAATAAAGAAAATAGCTATGCATGAATAACGTGTTGGGGTTTATACAAAGAAATATTTATTTGTATTTGTAATAATTGGTTTGGCTACTAAAGTATTCAAAAAGATTTATCAAAGTTCAAAACTACAATTTCAAGTTTGGAAACAAAGTTGTTCACTACTAAATATTATCAATGATTAATTTTAATTACTTGTTTTTAATGTTACCTAATTATTATTTACCATTTCACGTTTGATTATTCATTTAATTTTTTTTTGGTAGCAATACAACATGAAAATGTACAAGGAACTTTCATATATTTTTCTCCTCATTTATGAGTATCTCCATCATCTGTAGGAACACAAAATGTCACACCTTGATTTTGGACACATGATCGGCGTAGGAAACCACCTACGAGTAACTCTTCTTAAACCTTAACCATATACTCAAACTTTAGATATGATACACTTTTATATATGGTCAGTGAATTGACAATCACAAAACTTGTATGATAAATGGATGACACAAATTATAAAATAACACAACACATAATTTATACTAAAACCCTTTTATAAATTTATAGGATATTTGGCAGGGTATTCTTTATTTTTTTGAGATCATGGGCGATAGGCTAATACAATAGTAGAGGGCCACATGTCCTACCCAAGACTTGTATGTACAATTAACATAACATAATATCAAAACACATTAGACACCTAGTTCAACTAAACACATTGTCTACACATGTGCATATGAAAACTCATCCTAACCAATTGCCAAAATTCTCAAAATATGTCTTCAAGCTCCCCAAAAGTACCCTATTTAATCTAGGAGCAACCTCAGATCTGGCGTGAAACAATAGGGGTAGTCTTAAGTTCTAAAAAACATGAGGGAGAAAAGGAGTGAGTGACAAGAATTCAATGAGTGAATAATTTTCTAGAATCCACAATCAGTAAAAACAAAGTTCAGATAAATCTTCATATAATCATAAAGAAATGTTTACAAAGGCTTGTATTCCTCACATTTGAAATTTGAACATAATCACCTCCAAAGCATAGTTTCCATCCAAAACATTTTACCAAAGATATTAAGAGCTTAATAAGTCATCAATACTTAATCACAACTCAAACTTACAATACATATGAAAATATAGAAATGAATTCTAATCAAATATAGAACTAGTTGCATAAGGATAATAAATATTTCAGTAAATCTTCACATGTTAATAAAATTGGCATATAAACAAAACTAGCTACTTAAAATCTATTCATAACAAGAAATAGATAAATAAGTTGAACAATGTAGGCTGAGATCCAAGATTATTCTCTTTAGAGAACCAAAAATTTCAAACCTAAATTTAAACCAAGGTCAAGTCCCTGGCTTAATCAAACAAATATATATAGGGTCAAATCCCTTCCTAATGGTCAAAGTCAAATCCAAGACCTCAATTACAAATATTATATTAGAAATATCCAATCATATATAACCATCCTTCTTCATTTCTCCACATCTCACCTTTATCTCTCCAAACAAAAATGCCTACCATATGCTTCCACAATATATGTGGTGTAACACTCCTAAAGTTAGATCAAACTAGAATGAGCCAAAATAGTATAGAACTGGGATTGAATTAAATTAAAACTCAAAACTTGAACAGGATTGAATCCAGGGCTAGATAGCGTTTTGAGCCAAGCAAGACCTTAGAACCCAAACTAATAGGTTAATAGATCATTGAACTTGTTAACTAGTTTGTACAGTCTCGCAACGCCAATCAATCGTGCTCAGCAGGTTGACCTGATGCCACTTCAGACCTATATAAGGAGAGCCCTTTTCAATGAAATTCAAAATTCTTATTTTCAATTAAGTAACTCTCTGAGAAGCATTGCTCAATGAATTAGGATTATAGTTTACAATTTTCAAGGGTGTAAACCTAAGGTAAGGTTTTTAGCCTAAAAAGGCTAATTTCTTATTTTGAGTTCTTTTGGTTTTAGTTTTGATCTTTTTCTTGTTTTTTTGGTTGTTACAAGGTGTTTCCCCAATAGTAAAAAATCAAGATCAAAACCAGGAGAAGACTCTATGATGTAGGTTCTAGGATTTGTTCTCTAGTTAGGTGTATGTGAATTTCTACCCTTTAGTTCCCTTTTTGTAGAAAAAAAATATTATTTTCAAATTACCCAAAATTTTGATGTGTTGGGAATGGGAAATTAGGCCTAAAAATCTAATTATGAAAGTTTTGCAAGAATGTTTGAACAACATCAGACCTATGGATTGAGGATTACAAATTAGACCAGGAATTAAATGTATTGTTATTACATAAATAATTAGCATGCATTAGAAAGGACAAATTTAAATTAGGAATTTTTAAAAAGAATAGGAAGGACAAAGTTGGCAAGGATAATGAATGTGATTTTGATAGGCAAATTCGTAAAAGTAAATGAGAGATTAAATGACGCTTTCTATTTGTAAATTGGCACAAGTTAAATAGGATTTGGAAGACCTACGTGTATTAGGAGATGAATAAGATTTCTTTAAAGTCACTAGGGGACAATTGACTAAGTAAGGAGTGGTGGAGGAGGGCATAAGTTTAAGCATGTTTTCTTGAGGGCATGCAACCTTATTATGTATGCCATGAAAAGGCATACATCCTTTTAGTCATCATTTTTCCATTGATCCATCATTGCTAGTATAAGTTGTATGGATTATTTTGTAAGGCTGGTTAAATCAAGTCATGAGTAAAAGTACAATAGGGTAATCTGAAGGTCCCATGCCTTAACTTAATGAGGTGGACATAAACTTATTATAACATTTGATTAATTAGATGGTTTGATACCCATGCTTGATAATTCCCTAATGTTATAAATTAAGTTGAGACTATAGGCTATGTATGATTATATAAGGAAGGTAATTAGGAATAGAAAGATAAAAAGAATTAGAGATGCATGTGAAGTTATATAATTATTATACTTATATAGTATATATATTATGTGAATTATATTTATATGTATGACAAAAAATATTTTTAAACCAAAGATAGGTTGGACTTTTCTTTTCACTTTGTATTTAGGTTGTACATATCCCGTTTATTAACATTTTAAGGTTAATGAATTTTTGGAGGTTATCTTAGTTAGGAGAGGCTCCCTAGCATATGTGTGATTGTTATTAGGTACATGGTCTCTTGAATATTCTTTTAGTGGTTAGTGTACATCCAACCAGATAAAAGATTTAAAATTTGATGATTTATGATTTTCAAAAAAGAATTATTTATTTTCAAAAAATTTGAAAATATTTTATTTAAATGATTTTCAATAAAATATTACATACCATGAATTTTAAATGAAATGGCCCAAAATTATTTTTTTTGCATTATTTTCATAATTTTAAAATAAAAAAGGATTTTTAGAATAAGAATGCTCATGGGTTTGTGAGTCACTAGTCGAAAATTCTTATACGTAGCCTTGGCATCACAAATTCAAGTTCACTTGGGGTTTCTAAAGAAATTCCCCATGGATCTAATTCTTCATATATACTTCATGGAATCAAATCAAACTCACAATTAGCTTATGAAATTTATTCAGATGATTACCACTATTATGAAAATTTAAAATGTAAGATTCTACAATGATCAACATATTATTGGAAAAACTCCAAGTTGGGCTTACATTTTATGATCAACAAAAAAGAATTTATTTACTAAATTTATCATTTCTAATAATAAAAGTAAACCATTTACACTCCAAATTTAATTAAGGGATTTAAAAACTCAACAATTCAAATATTATTATCATATAAAAAAATTGATGAAACTCAAATGATTGTCACATTTCTATCATTTAATATTAGGCATTAAGCTAAAACTATTTTGAAATTTTAATATACCTAGTTGCAAGAAAGAGTAAATTATACACTCACCTTAGAATCAATTGAATAAATCCTGGAAGCCAAGGTAGTTTACAAACACTTTATAGTCTCACATGAATCTATCAACATGTTTCACAAATAAATCCTAAATTAGTTTCTAATATTCAATCTATTTCATTTGCTTTATTTATGTAATACTTGAAAAAATATAAAAATATATAAAAAAATAGAAGGACCAAATTGAAAATTTGGTAGGGACTAATTTGAAAAGATTCTTTGAAGTTGGGTCTTAGAGAAAGGCATGGAAAGTTTAGGGGCCTAATTGCAAATTTTTCCATTTTGAAAAATTGACCCAGCCTGTAACCGGTCCCTTTCAGCTATCTTTTTCCCTTGCACCCCTCCCCTTTTTGGAATCTTCATGCATTCTCTCTTTCTCTCCTCTCCCTTTGGCTTCTCTCTCTCTTCCTTGCTTTTCCAGCCAAGCTAACACTCACTGGTGTTCGATAGAGCCCAGCTGGCCACCATCTTCTCCTTTGCCTTCTTTGGCATCACTCTCGACGTCCTATTCTTCCTTCAGTCAAAGCCCCAGTCGTGTCCTTGTCCTTCAGCAAGCAATAGCTTTTTGGCGATCCTAAGCTTGGCTGGCATCGATCGGCCACTTCCGATAGCCTTCTCTTGTTCCCGGCATGTTCCAGTGGCTGGATAGCTCAGTAGGAGCACGACCTTTTCCTTTCCCTATTTGGCTTCCATTCGGCCACCACCTAGTTCTGGGCCGCTAGCGCTGCTATGACCAGTGGGTGGTTTCCCTTCACTAACTTAACCACCCCTGGCCTCCTTCTCTATTTCCTAATGCTATTTCCTTCATGGGTGTAGCAGCAAGTTTTTCTCCCCTATTGGCAAGTTGTTCGGCCAACAGCTTTTCTAGGGCTGGCCGCTGACACATCGAGACTTGGTGAGTAACTCTAAATCATTGGGTTTATTCCGTAGTAATCCTATAATGATGTGTCAAGAAAATTGTGTAAAAGCCTAAAAATGTATAGTTGATGAAATTGGAAAATTTTGTTATCATTATGATTCAGATACATTCTGGATAGAGTATGGAGTTCATAAACGTCTAAAACCTAGGATTTTAGCAAATTCCTAAGTAGTCAAATTGATGCCTTCAAAGGTGAGTAAATGGTCCTCCTTACGTAATAATTCCCTAAGTATTGTTGATATAATATCTGTGTATAAAATGACATGATTTCTGAGATGTTGGGATTTTATTGTATGCTTACGTAAATTCTTAAATTTGATTGTGTATTGCTTGTATTTATGATAATGATTTATTGTGATGAAAATGTAAATTTGGTCTTATTGGTATTATGAGAATTTGTTGAAATGGTTTCTAAGTGCTGAATTGGAAATGAAAATGCTTTTGTTATTTGTTGAATATATTGATAATGCTACTTACTTGGAAATGAATTTTTGTATTTTATGATATGAAAATATGGTTGTTTGAAAATTGTTATATGATGGATTTTGTTGAATAATTTGGAACCCTAGAATCACAGGAAAAACTCATTGAGAACCCGTGAGTGCACTCGTGTGAGTGTGTGTGGTAAAGAGATCAGGTGGGACAGGGATTATGATTATAGCACGAGGACCCGACTGATACGCTAGATGAGTCATGTGGCATGAGGACCTGGCGAACGCGCTAGATGAGTCATGCTTGTGTGATATGATATTATGATGGTTCCATCTTGGAGTTGTCCTTGAGATTACAGTAGATATTTTATGGTATGAGTTATTAATAAATTTTAAACTTGATATTGATTCGAATTATCATTTCATTATTTTGAA
>JANHAO010008469.1:0-19286 GCA_026873985.1 Saraca asoca | reverse complement strand
GATCTTGGGAAGAGCTTGAATTTGAGTTTTGCCATTGAAATTTTTTGAGTTTCTCTCTCTAGATTCAAGCTCACCTCTTACAGTTACTACCTATACAAGTGTATATTTTGAATGGTTAATATTTTTTGGACAAAAATAATATAATTTGTATAGTAAATATAAGTTGTAAAAAAAAATAAAAACATTAAATTTTGAAAATACCATAAGTTCATCTAACACTTGTTAAAATCTACATAAGTGCTTATTCCAATGGATAAGTCTAAATAAGTTATTAATAAGCTTAGTCAAATGGGATATAAGTCATGTGCACTTTATCCACATCTTTCTATTTTTTACCAATAAATATAAAAAGTTTGATGTATTTTAGCCTACAAATAATATTTATCACTAGAAAGGTAGAATGTATTCATGACAATTTTCACCCAAAGTGTAAGGAGTTTGTCCATTTTACACAAATACATTATTTTATTATAAATGATTCTCACTAAATTATTTCTTTTCATATAAAATCAATACATTTATAATTTATAAAACTATAATAATTTAAATTCATCTAATTTTATATTTATAATAATAATATTTTTATTATAAATATGAAAATTTATATAGAAATTAAAATAATAATATATAATATTTATACGTATCCTACTTTCTTGTGATATATATTATCTGTAGGTTAAAATGCACTAAACATCTAATGTTTATGTGTGAAAGGGGGTGAAGTGCTTATAACTTATCGTACAAAAGGGTTAGGTGTACCTTTTAAAAAGTTATAGGAGTATATGCACATGTCTCATAGTACTTTGAGATTTAATGTATTTTTGTCTTCTTATAATGGGGATTGCATGAATTATTTTCTCATAATTTTTTTAAGCAAGATTCATTATTTATTAAGCTGATTATTTACCATAATCAAGACAAAATCTTCATTTAATTTTAAAATGAATATTGCCTATAGCATATAAAATATCATATAATTTTTTTTTTCATTATGGAGCACAATAACCAAAGCTTGTGTTATTGACAACTACAAACTCTTTATCTGTTAGCACTCAATTTTTTATCTTGTATATGTATTATTGTTATTATTATATAGAATTCTTTTTACCCATATCACTCAAGCACAAAGCTGTTACTAGTTGAAGAAATTCCCTTCTTATTCAAGTTCATTATTGTTTTTTAGTTAATATTATCAAAGAAAAATACTTTGAGTTTCCTTGAATCTTGATAAAATTAAGTGAATCTCTTCTTTAATTTCAAAACCTACTCAGACATCTCTTGAAATATTAAATATATATATATTACACTTAAACCCGAAATTAAAGTTTTTTATCAGCAAAATGATAAAAAAAAAAGATAATTATATATTCAAATCAAATAATATAAGATATGATAAGTCTTTTGCGATTAAATTCAAATGGCTAAAAAAACATTACATTTATATCAAAATTTGACTTTTTCATCAATCATAGTCATTTGAACTTAATCAAATCATATATTTAATTATAAAATACTTAAAATATGTCATGTTGTTAAATTTGAATTATACAACCATCTTTTTTTACTATTTCTCAATGAAAAATTTAAATTTGAGTTTACATGCAATGCTTTTTTTTATATATTTCAAGGGAAGTCTAAGTAAGTTTGAAATTAAAAGAGAGATCCTTGTAATTTCATTTGAACTTAGGGTACATCAAAGTATTTTTCTCTTATTGTTATAGAAGGTAATGATGCTCAGCATGCAATTGAAGGAGATGCACTCTTTGATAAAGAATTAAAAATCCTGGACTTAGAAGAACAAAGAGAATCAACAGTTATGTAACTCATATGAAGCTTTGGAAAATAATTATGTAACACAAGATGATCTTCTTCGTGGTGTTAGAAACTTTTCATTTAAACACTTCAGCATAATAGGTGAGAAATTCATGATTCAAGTAATAATTTATTATTTTTATTACACACTTTTTTTTAGCTTATTTATTTATTTATTTTTGGACAACTATAATTAATTATATTTTATAATTATAATTTTAGTTGTTGAAGATCTTCTTTCAATAAATATGTGTTTATGAATGGAATATGGAGAATAAAGAAGGAAGATGCATAACTCTACTATAGGACAACTAGTATTAAGTTCAAATTTTCAGGAAACAATGCAAAGTTTATACATAGGATAGATTAATACTTGGATCCCATTTTTAAGGGTGTTATTTGATTAGATATAAAGTTTTCAAATTTTATATATAGGTGCATCTTATATATATTTGAAGCCTAATCATTTGTATAAATAGATGATTCCTAAATTATCACTTGATCAACATATATGGGTTGTTTTTTTTTATGTTAGTTGTGATATATACAAGTTCTTGAAAGTTTTTATTGTTTTATTGCATTTTAAAATTAATTTTTATTAAAACTTGTGTTGAATATTTTCTTGATTTTTAAAATTTTTTATTTAATTTAGTCCACTTAATTTTATTTATTTCATCATTTTTATTTTTATAATTTATCGTATTTTATTTTAATTAATAGGATTTGAATTAAGTAATATGATATTAGACTTTTAGTAACAAGGAAGGTTAAACGAAATATTATGGAGTAATTTTAGGCATATTCGATTTTGAAAAGAATAAAATAAAACTTATTATTTATGAATATTAATTCTTAACTTATTTTATTTAAGGATAGTTGAGTAAAAATGAAATGTTTATATTTAATGAGTTGTAGCATTAATAAATGTGGTTGTAGAAATAGATTTATCAATTTTTTTTCTCCTTTATTTATTATTAATATACCCTCTAATTTTGAACATGGAAATACTATATCTTCTAATAAAAAAATACTTATATATATTCAATATACTATATTAAATCATTAATTGTTTAACACGTCTATAATAAATAAATTAAATTTTAAGTACCAAATCAACAAACTTTAAATTGTTATTGGAAATTGTTAAAAATTAATTAATTTATTAATACATTTGCCAAATAATGAATGGTTCAATGTAGTATATTAATTTTCAATAAAAATTTCTTTACTCTTTTTTGTTTGTTCCAATAGTATTCTCTTTTCTGAACTTGGTTAATACTTTTTACTACGTTGTCTTCCTACTCCACAACTCCTAAAATTTTACAAGATTACAACCAGTTGCTCTTGTCAAATTGCAAAAACAAGTTAAACAAAATTAATTCCATTTTAACAAACAATGGCAGCAGGAGCAAATATATATTAACAAAAAAAAGGATATAGTTAAATCAAAATTAACCTCAATACTAAAACAAAGCTAAGAAATGAATGACATTTAAGATAATTGTTATTAGAGACTTAAAAAAAATTAAAACAGAGTATATGTACCTATTTTTTAATATTAAGGATAATTCTTTTATGATAAATTTAGATAATTTGTTCTTATTGAGACTCTTCAATTTTTTTTTTTATAATGCCTGAGCCTCTTTTTGAACAATTTTCATAAGCTTTTCATAAAATTGTCTTGCCTAATAATATTTAAAATTTTGTAGGTACAAGATTTATAAAAATGGATCTTGAAGATATTTTTAATAAATGACTTTATTTGAGAACTTATTGTTTCATAATTTATTTTGAGCATTTTGATTTATTAAATTATTTTAGTAATTATTATGAAAATTGAATAAATAAATTAGTCTTGTTTAAATGTTTTGATATCTCACTTGTTTTAACTATTTAACAATTATTTAGTTTACTTTAAGATAAAATCTAAACCTCAAGTTTTGTTAAATGGTATTGTAATTTTATTGAGTTAGAATTTGTATTAATGAAAATATATTTAAAATACTTCTTTTATTACATCATTTATTTTAGCTAATGAATAATCATTCAATTCATTTTAAATTTCATTTAATTGAGTTTTAGAATTTATGGTTTCATTTTCAATACTTTATATTTTTTAACTAGATATTCAATGTGCATTAAGTGTATCCCAACTTTCAATTTTAATAATTGAGAATGTAAAACTCACATTTAATTATTTCACTTTATTGATGTGAATCAAGTATACTTTCTTAAATCAAATTTGTCTCAATTCTAATATACTTTTATTATAATTTTTTTTTCACTCTCTCTTTTTCTAGATCTTCCTCTCACTCTACCAAAACACTTTTTTTTTCTTTGTTTTGTTTTCTTCTCTCCCTATCACCCTCTCTTTTCTTTTCTCTCTCCCTCTCTATCTTTTTCAATCTCTTGATCCTTATTCTTCTAGCCTCTAGCCATGCTAAAACCTACACCGTCGTCACTTTTCCATTCCACCACCACCTCCCTTGACCTATCGAAGCATTGGTGCTACATAATCTAGCTCTATTCAGCCACTTGACTTTCACCAGGCTAGTGCCGATGAGGTACTTCTGCCGTCACTACTGCCTTAAGGGTTGAACCAAGCTCTCCTAGTGAACTGTGCTCCTCTGTAGTTCCATGTCAAACCTACCAATCAACCCTTCCTATCCCCTATTGACTAGTCAAACAACAAAACCAAATTAGGGAATTTTGGTGTCACATTTCCAAAATTGAGAACATAAAAATTCTAGTTAAGACTAATTTTAATGTACATGCAAAATCTGATTTAGTTAGGGACTTCCCGTGTTAATAATTTTCACTTATTGTTATCTCTACCTTAATTTCTTAATTCATGGATACATATTTCCTATGTTTTATATTTTTTAAAAAAACTACTCTATAAACAAGACCTAAGATTTTTATTATATGTGTGTGTATATATAATTTCCTCAAACCAAGAGTTACTATTATTTTTATATTAAAAAAATGTGAACTATGAAAGTGTTGATTCTATTTTCTTGTTTGTCATAGTCCAATCTTGGGCATGTGACTAGCCATAGTCCAATCTTAGGCATGTGACTTGCATAGAAAATCATCATGGAATGACTTTCTATAAGCCTGACTATCTATGTGTGCAACTTAAACAAGACAAAACAAAGATATCAACTTACAAGTTCAAACAAATGACAAACACTTTATTTAAACTTGTTGAAATTACAACAAACTTCCTCTATTTTTGGACATTAGTCAAGAGCAACAAACACATTTTTGAGAGGGCTATATGCCCAAATGGCACTTGTATTGACCTATCATGCAAATACATATAACCAAGACACATTTAAAACAAACATACACAACACATAAAGGCATAAAGATTGAATTTCCTACTCCAACTAATCAATTACCTTACCATTACACCATAAAAGCTCCCAAGTGAGACTGCAATGCGTAAAGTGTAAAACCTTGGTTTACTTCTAAAGCTTGGAACGAAGGAAAGTAAAAGGAGTAAATCAATGGACTTAGTGATTAAATAACCTACTATCACTTGCAATCTAAAAAATATAATTTATCAGAATTAAAGAAACTTAATTCTTTAAAGCTATAATATAAAAAATAAATTTTATTGAAATTAAGGAAACTTAATTCTTTAAAATATATCCGATATCATAAGTTTGAAAATGAAAGATTTTGAAAATACATTCAAGTTTAAAACTTACTTAAAATAATAAATTTTACATTTTGATTTATCAAAACATGCAAAAGAAATAAAAATTTACATATTCATTCACAAGATAATGTAATAAGTTCCAAATACATTCATTCTTTTAAATACATTAGGACAATAACAATAATGCATAAATACATTTTCAATCCCTCTAGAATACAAATCAATCACATTTGGTCTCCTTAAAATCATTGCTCAATTTTGGTCCTTGTAAAACTAAAATCAAACTAATTTTGGTCCAATTTACTAACTACTGTCTAAATGAAGATGAAACTAGTAGCATAGCACTCTGGCCTCCAATATGGCATGATAAGCTAGCAAAAAGTGGAACCCATTTATCCACATCACTTCCTTTTTTTCTTTCTTTCTTTTTCTTTTTTCTTCCTTTTTCTTCTTTCCTCTCTCTTCTTTCCTTTTTCTTCTTCAAATGAGGCCTTTCTTGAAGCTAGCACACCAGGAGTTTGATTAGTTGATGGCTAGCTAGAGGTGAGGTGGATTCTAGTAGGAGAGGAAGAAAAAGGTGGATCTCACGATAACGAGGGAAATGAGAGGTGGCCAAAGCTATAGAGACATAAAGCAAATCAGTGGCTGGGCAATGGTTGTGTTGGGCAGTGGTAGGTTGAAATTGAAGGGATGCACAGTTAAAGAAACACCATTGATGTTCTTTAGGAACTATAACATGAGAATAAGTGAATTTTACATCCTAGACCATGCTACTTTGGAAGAGCTACCACTCAACTCTCAAGCCCTACACTTCATCATAGTCAATATTCTGCTATTGAAAAAAAAAACCCAGAGGACTAACATTACATATGCAAACCAGGACTTGATTACCCTACTGTGGGATGGAAGGAGATACAACCTACCACAGACTATTATGAATTATATGTTAGTTGTGGCATAACAAGAGTCTCAGAGATCTCTACTGTATGGATCAACCATTATGACCATTCTGATTCACTTTGGATGTTAACTAGAAAACTTTGAAGGATGATATCCTAAACTCATCTCTATAAACATGTTCTTTGAGTTAGGCTATAAGATGGTTGGAGGCTGGTGGGTCCCTGAAAACTAGAATTTGAAGTAGGCAAAAGCAAAAGAGATAAGTGAATCACAAAGTAACGCAACAAATGGACAAAGGAAGAATCTTGTATTCAATTTTGAAGGAGCACACCACCAAGAGAATGAACAATCACTGATACTTATAAGATTTTCAAAGATATGTCAACACGAATAGGAATGATGGATTAAAGACTTGGGGTCATGGATCAAAGGATTCAAGCCTGAGATGTGAGAATGGAACAATGAATGAATTACTTTGAAGAACACTTTAGAAATATCCAAGATGCAACAATTTTGGATCTAGAACAAGAGTTGAGCTAGAAAAAATATTGATTCATGATTCACGTTTATTTTATGCTTAGGAAATCATTTGAATTCTTTCCCTAAAATTAATTATTATGATGTAGATAATGTCATTATAGGGTGACGTTTAGAATTAAGTTGAGTTTACGCATTAATGAAAGATTTCTTTTCATAATTATGTTGAATTAAAATGCTAAGATTTATATAATAAAGGAATCCCAAAAAAAGGGGAATAAAAGGCATTGTGATAAATGCCAAAGTTAAGAAAATGGTAAGATAAGATATGAAATGATATAAATAACGTGATATAATTAATCGTATGATTACCGATTAAGGATTTACCTAGCAAATGTGAATACTCTGAAAGGTGCCTATATTTGCTTTATGGATGTTATAGTTATGTGATGTGTTTATGCATGTAAAAAGATGAAAATGGTTTAAGAATGAGAATGTATGATTTATTATTAATTTTGTTTTATGTGTATGTGAGTAGGTATCTAGTACAACTAGTATGCTTTATAGGAAAGAGAATAGATAATTGATACACATTGTCAAGAGTTATAAGAGGATAAGAGGAAGGCATAAGACTTAAATATATAAGGACGAATATAGATGTTAGTGTATAATGAATGAAGTGATGATAGAAAATCAAGAACAAGGAATAGAGAAGATATGATACAAAAAGATCAAAACTTAAGTACAAGAATCTAGTAAGATAATAAATACCATAATAATTAAAATATGCTCAAAGTAGTATAGTAAAAGCATGTTGGATGCCAAGACATTCAGAGCAAGATTAGTGCAAATAGAAAGGATCTAAAATGAATAAATCAAAATTGGATTAACATAACAATATGAATAAAGGATTAGTCATTGATAAAAGTCTAAGATATGAGGAAGTAGTTAAAAGCATGAAGCCAAGTTAAGGACATAGCAGTAACTGAACCTTTAAGAAAAGATAGAAATGAACATAATAACCCGAAATGCACACAAGTAATAATTTGAGGACAAATTGTCTTAAGGGAAAAATTTGTAGTATCCCCTGATAATTAACTTGATTGGATTCAATCATGGATTCAAAAGGGTGACTAGTTAACCATGGGCATAGTCTCCAAGGATAGATTGTCGGTTGACTAATTTTTAAAGGCTGATCTACTAGTCAATGTTAAGTCAGACAAAACCCAATGCATGAAACTCGAGGTTTCAGATTGATTTTGGTCAATTTGATATATTCCTTAAAAATTATTAAAGTCAATTTTTTTAAAAAAAATTATGTTTCTCAAGTTCCTTAAATTTTAGGCTTAAATACAATTTTGTTCCTTCTAAAATAAAATTATTTGATTTTGGTCTCCTTCATTTAAAATAATCTATTTTCATTAACTAAATATTTAATTGAACCAATTTTGATCCTAACATAAGCATTTCATCCAAAAGCAAATGAAATTGCTAAGGAGGCATTCTTTTCTTCTTTTTTTTTCTTTTTTGTTCCCTCTAAAATACAAATTATTTGATTTTGGACTCCTTCATTTAAAATAATATATTTTCATTACCTAAATATTTAATTGAACCAATTTTGATCTTAACATAAACATTTTGTCCAAAAGCAAACAAAATTGCCAAGGAGGCATTATTTTTTTTCTTTTTCTTCATATTTTCCTCGTTTTCTTCATTGAGCAAGTCTTTGCAATAGAGCAAACCTTTACAATAGACCAAACACTTCTTCAACAACCCACAATCTACATACTTTCCTAGTACTTTTTAAACCACTCAAAATAGAAAAAAAAACTTTATAGAAACCTCCATATGCATTGATTATCTATACAAAATGTTGCTTTTATTTTGTCTGATTTTTCTAGAATAATTTTTGTCTGGCAAAAATAAAAAGATAAAACAAACCAAAAGGCTAATTTCATAAGAAAGATATGCTCTAAATTTGTAACAACAAATATAACAAAATCTAAAAAACTCTTAAATATCCAAATCATAAAGAAATGTGAGATGAATAAGAAAAAGAAAAATTAAAACTTCATGTTCAAAAACTGAAAAGGTAGTTGAGAGATACCTTGTCAAATTGGTAAGTACCCAAAATGAAAGTCTTCTTCAACCTTAATAATTATTGTAGAGAAAGTTAAAGCAATGGAGGTAGGAATTCTCATTCGAAAACGATGAACTATGGGTGAAAAGAATGCTCTCATAAAAGTGAGGCAAGCAACAATAACTTGGTGGTGAGTTGCTATAATGTTGGAGATTTAAGAGGTTAACATGCAATAATGGAGACTAGACAGTCTGATGAAAAAGAAGGAAAAGACAAATGAGGACAAATAAGATTGGGAGACCAAAGTTTTCAGAATGGCTAGGAAAAAAAGAAAAGGAAACAGAAAAAGAAGAGAGAAAAAAATTTCAAGTCAACAATTTTGAACAAAGGTTAAACATCATGACCAAAATTGGTTCAATATTACAATTAGGGGGATTAAAATAAATTATTTTGAATAAGGGGGACCAAAATCGTACAATTTGTATTTTAGGAGGATCAAAATTATATTTAAGCCTAAATTTTAATCTTCAATATTATCTATTCATTTATTTTTATGCATATTATTTTGTAGTTCTTAAAAATCATAAAAACCATTGTTTTTAAAATCATTATGAATTTATTCATATTTTCTTATGGTTTTATTTAATTAAATATTAATTTTACATTAAGAATCATGATTAGTTTAAAGGATTAAAGTTTTCCATCAAGATTTATATTTTTATAAATAACATCATTATGTAGGCATGTATCATGCATTATGAATGATAAAAATAAGATAAAGGTACATATATGATAGTTAACAATTAAAGTGAGTTAACAATGATCAGCATATGATAAAAGAAAAGGCATGATAAACAGATGTTTGCATATGTGAACTACAAGAGATATTGAAAGACCTATGTACACTGGAAGATGTATGCAGCCTCCCATATAGCAGGGGGTTATGGAATAGATTTAGTCTCCCATATGGCAGGGGGCTATGAGATAAATGATCACCTATGTAAAAGAGGTCATAAAGTATGGTGCATTAAGGCATAACAAGATAAAAAAAGGTCTCATGAGAAAGATAAAATAAGACAATATCGCTTTTCTAATATTCTCATTGTCAGTATAATCAACAGAGAAAGCTTTATATGGTCATCAGATATGATTTAGTAAAGTTTGGTTTATATTTATGGTATGATTATGATGAAAGGATAGATTTAGAAAGATTAAGAATAGATGGTAAGTATAAGATGAAGTATCAAAGTATTCTTGGAGATGATTGTGAATATATTTTCAAAATATATCAAATTATGTTTTCATACACACGCATTATGTGTATAAATGTATTTATATTTATATGTATGACTAAAAGAAATTTTTAATCCAAACTTAGGTTAGTCTTTCTACTCACTAAGTAGTTGTACTGATTCCTTTTATTAACATTTTTTAGGTTAACCAATAGGAGGAGGTTTTCTCAATTAAGAGATATTCCAAGAATACATGTGTATGAAATCATATATATGATTCCCTTGACATACTTCTAATGAAATCATATATTGGGTCCGTAATTATGAAATGTTTTTACTAAAATATTTTATTTAAATTTTAGATTTTATTTATTTAAAAATATTTTCAACAAATTATGCATATCATGGATTTTAGTTAAAAAGATGCCAAGAATCATTTTTTTCATATTTATTTTAATGATTTAAAAAATTTAAAAAACTCAATAAAAACATGCTCATGGATTCTCAAATCACCACAACGTGATATGTCCCAATCACACCCCAGATTTTGGAATGTGACATCTTCCCATCAGGGTTTCAACTTTGGTTA
This sequence comes from Saraca asoca, assembly GCA_026873985.1. Classification (NCBI taxonomy): domain Eukaryota; kingdom Viridiplantae; phylum Streptophyta; class Magnoliopsida; order Fabales; family Fabaceae; genus Saraca; species Saraca asoca. The sequence continues at coordinate 8,529 of JANHAO010008469.1, read as the reverse complement.
ACAACCTAGTTGCATTAGAATTCCATTGTCTCGAATTTTATGCATTGGATTTTGTCTAACCTAATACTAACCAGCCGACTATCTCTTAAGGACTATTCAAGTAGCTAGTCTAGCCACAAAGATTAAGGCTATGGTCAATTGGCCACCCTTCTAGACCAGTCTTCAAGTCTAATCAAGTTAATTCTAGAGGTGTCACAATTTAGAGTCTAAATTTATGTTATAAAGATTTGGTTTTATTTCAAGTTTTGAACCACTACACGCACATGTGTTTTCTAGTTTTGTTTTAAGATTTTAACTTTCAGAAAATTATATATAAATCCTTGCTAGTAATTAAGGTGTGTTTTAAAAGAAATGCATGCCATGTTCATGGACTCTCAGATCACCACCAAGGTGATTTGTGCCAAACATGTTCCAAAATTGAAGATTTGATGGTAGACTTCTTCGTTATTCATTGTCTTTATTTGAATGGCAAAACCATCCATTACAATGTGGAGAGGTACACCCCACTATTAGCAATGAGGGTGTTTATGATGGTGACTTTGTTCATGATCTTCTTAATAATGAATTGCTTGTTTCAATGGTATAGTGTTGGATATATAATACATGTCACTTTTTGGAATATTTGATTTATTGTCAACTACCCTACAAATCTATAAATTAAAGTTTGAGCTTTATCCTTATATTAGTACTATATTAAGCAAACTATAAATTATGAATGAAGTTTTCCAATTTTTAGAGAAAAGGTATTTATTTTGGATTTTGTGTTTCATGTGATGTAGCTTGTGTTTCTGGTCAATAGTTTCTTGGTTATGATTCTAACCAATTGGCTTACATAAAGTGCCTGTTAGGTGGTTACAATGCAAGGAATCTATAGGCTTATAGTAGCATGAGATTTATGGTAAGAATAAGTTTTTTCTTCCAATGGAGAATGAGTCATTGATCTGATGCTTTGCATCATTTAGACTAATGCTACTACTTCCTTTAGGGGATAACCTCATGGAAAAACCTGACAAGTGGTTAAACATAGAATTATTAGCAAAGGGGCATGATCGTTCCTAATGCACAATGTTCTTCACATTGTTATAATTTGAATATATGGCTTGGATTTGAATTATCATTTAGTGTTATAACTGCAAAACTGCATTATAAGTATATATGTCATATCCCTATTTTAAGAGGTGTGATTACCTTTATTCATCTTTTGACAAACCCATAAGCTCTTAACAACATAAAATTTATTTGAAAGATCAATCATTTACTCAAAATGTATAAAATAGTTCATAAACTTCCAATTAAAAATATTAGCATGCGCACTATTTTAAATAAATGACAAATCCTAAAATATTAGTTTGAAATATAGCCTTAACTAAAAACATCCTTGAAAACATGTAAAATTCTAAACACAGACTAGGTCGATTTGGCCGATACCTTTACATCACCTAATATAACCCATATACTGAAGAGTAGGCTTCCACAGTGATCCATTTCGGATAATTTGAAGCCTATTTGACAATCAATTGAAATGAACTTTTTGTTGCAAAATTTTGCCTACTGTCGATCAATTACTTTCATCACCTAATGCAGTCAAGTAAATTCATAGGTTGGCCAGTTCAGATGGGATGAATAGGTTAAGATGGAAACAAAATATAGAAAAATAAAAAAGATAAAAAATAAAAACTAAAAAAATGAATTCTCATTCATTGTAATGTAAAAAAAATATACAAATCTAGAAAATAAATGAGTTAAAAAAATAATTTCATATTTTACATGTAAACTTAACAATTTTTAATTGGGGAAATCGATATTAAAAAAAAACAAGCTTTAAGAGATGCAAAACTCCTCCTAAAACACAAACAAACAAGGATTAAAACTAAGAAACAAATGTCAAATCTAAAAGCAATGATAAATTAAATGACTCCTTATGAAACGCAAAACAAACAAGAATTAAAACTCAAACAAATTTCAAATTTAAAAGCAAAAATAAAATAAATAAGGATTAGATAAAAGAATGACAAAATCAATTGTAATAGTTGCTAAGAGAAGCAAGGAATAAAAAATGTGAAAGATGGAAGGACATCGCCTTACAATCGCATATTATAGAAATGTCAATGCCACCAAGGAAAAATGAGATAACGAGATGTGTTTTAAAAGCAAGTGCAATGAGGATTTTGAAGTGTGTTACCTTAAAATTATACCCCTTGATACAAAACTTTGTCATTTAATAAGGTAGGCATTTAAAAAAATTTCTTTGTATACTCGCTATCCAATTAAGAGCAAATTGGAATGGGTCTAAGAACTTTCACCCGATCTTGATTGCCCTAAGTCATATAGAATCGATTTCTCAACCATTTAAACCCACCAATTTAACCTAATCCAACTTTGTCTATTTTGAGTAGACAATTTTAGTCAAAGTGAGCTAAGTTTGAGCTTTTTGCATGGCCATACTATAGAGTACTCATACCTCTAGGATGTAGGGGTTTGCCATGGGTGCTCAAGGATAATTGAAGCATTATTCCATAAAAAAAATGAACAAATGTGGAGTGAGCACAGTCACACAATGAGTAGGAAGTCTTCACCCCCAATTTTGGATAGCAAACATTTGGTCTTACATGTCCATAAAATATATAACATGCATACATAGAATACATATTCTTCTATAACTGATCTATATCATCTAACTTATTCATTCCTATCTTCATTCTAATAATGGTTTTATTTTGAATCATTCATTCGCGTACAATAACATGCTTCATCTCTATATTTTTACTTATTCATGCATAATACACACACACATACACACATATGTAACAAAAAAATCATGAACACCATGGCAAGATGATTTCCAAGTTACTCCTTACAACAACCTCTATTTAACTCGTTGGTCAATTGAAAGCATGCACCTCTTAGTGGATATATGATTCACATAACTGTTGTACAAAGTATTCAATCATGCAATTAATACTTATACACTAGTATATTAAAAAGGGAATGTGAGGTCCATAAATAGCATTCTTATTATAGGGTCATGGCTTAGGTCTTATACTATTCATAATGACCAAGCTTCCTGGCTCTCCCTATCCATAATCACAATCATAAAATATTCCCCTAAGAGCACTTAGGTATTCCTAACTTAAAAAGTCAATCCACAATCATAAGCAACAGTTTATTATTTATCTTAGTCTTGTATCTATATTTTCTAAAAATTATAAAAATATCCCTTGTTAGAAATACTGAGTTTATCCATATCTAAAATTACTTATCAAGTCCTAGACTCTAATTGCTTAAATCTACTTTTAATTATGAGACATTACCTAAATCCTAAAATTATCTAAGTTCCAACCCTAAAACACCACCCACTCAAGTATACAATTTAATAATTATCACATAAACCTATTTAAGACCTTAAACTAAATTTTCTAGTTCTCTTTAAGCCTAATTTGCAACTACATCAAATAAGTAAAACATTTCACTATTTTTGAAAACGTAATTCTTTTTATAATGAAAAGGAAGCAAATTGGAAAGCAAACACTCCAACTTGCCTTACAAGGAGAGTGTTCTCCTTAAGCCCAAACCTAGGAGCTTTTTCTTAAAAAAAGGACTTAATCCTTGGTTGCTAGAAAACCTTGCAATGATAAAAAAAACCAAACAAAATAAATAGTTGAGCAAAAAGAACTTAAGGTAAAATAATCAAGCTTTTTAAGTAGAAAACTTTACTTCAAGCTTACACCCTTGAATAGCACAAACTATAACCTTATTATGCTGTGTTATTCTTTTCAAAGCTACACCAATAATGAAATAAGATTATGATTTCTGTTAAAGGGAGCTCTTTATTTATAAGCTCACAGAGGCGGTCGGTAGGCTAGCTGGCCATATATGACCAATTGATCAACCAAACAAGTTTAGTCAACTAGTTGGGTTAGGCTTATTCCTTCAATTTGGCTTGAACCCTTCCCATGTAGTTCAATACACCATTCTAAGCCTATTAACTACCTTATAAGGCCCTATACTCATGTGGATGTCATAATCTATGTCTAAATCTAGTTACTTGAATCGTGTTACGTATGGGATCATGGTAAAAGTAAAACAAATAGATAAGCTACTTTTTTATACAATTTCTTTAGAAATATATGTTTTATATAATGATAGGAATATGAAATGCAAGTACCAAAACCTAGTACATTAATTAAAATATAATTTTTTAATAACTGGGTTAAATGTGTACTTCTAGTCTTATTTTATGTTGATAGCTTCCTGAAAGACCACCACTAGGAGCTTGGTTCTAATGGCATTTCTTTGTGCCTTCTTTGAATGTGGTACCAAAAAGTGGTAGCTTTGTCTCCCGCTTATCCTATTCCCCCTTCTCAAATCCTTAAATGTAAGATTGTTATGTGTATTTTTGGGTACCACACAAATGGTCTGGTAAAAGCCCAATGAACAGACTCAACTAATAAGGGCCCAACTCATCTAGAATTAAGGCTGTTGAACCAAGACATTAAGTCACCAAATGCAAGCTCAGGTCGCTAGTTAATACAGGTCAAAGCAGTAATCTCAGGTTATTAAGAGTAAGGCTCAGCTCGTAGATCGAAGCATGTATCCCCAACCATCAATCTAGGGAAATCTATTCAGTTTCCTATCTTAATGGAAGTCCATTATAAGTATCAATCCTTATCTATCACGTAATCCTAATCAAGTTATGATACTTATCAGTATTTAAATTACATTCAAACTGTAACACCTCAATTACTATAAATAGGGGTTAAAATCATTGTATAAAGGATATACAATACATACAATAGATACATGATAAATCATCAGACACAAAACACTCAGCAAAGAGTAATAAAAGCCATGGATGTAGAGGTCAAATTGATTTTAGTCGAACCATATTAAAAACTTTTGGTATCTCCTTGTTTTTCTTCTCTCTCTCTCTTTTCACATTCAATCTATAGTTTGGGGTTTGGAACTTGGGTTGACCGGATTCGACCATCAATATTTTGGCGCTAGAAAGAAGGCTCTAAATTGTATTCCCTTTGATTTTTTTATAGCTAGAGGAAGAACCAGCAGGAGTTTAGATGCTGCAGTTGACCAGTCTAATGGTCATATGGAACAATAAAGGGATCCAACCCTTCTCACAGCAGGCACTTCTGCCATTCTCACCACAGCTGTTGCTACCAACATACCCCTAACAGCTACACACTAACCTGATATTATTGATGGAATACAAGCATAGCATCAAATCATAAGGCACTGGAGAAAATGGTAGAAGAATTGGCTGAAGTGGTTAGGACATTGACTCAGGCACAAGCCCAATGCCCACAAAAGTAGGTTGGAGGTGCTATGTAGAAAAAAGCTCTCCAACGGACACTGGAAGGAGCTCAGGAAAAGACATCAACCAAAGAAGTACTTCAGCACAACCATTCAGCTCACTTTACAAACTCACAGCCAAGGTCGAAGGTCCATCGAACTCATGAGAAGAATGAAGAAGATCATTAATGACATGGGGGCATGTGTCAAGCTGAAGGCTCAAACAGGACCAATAGGAGACATGCATCAAATCAAAACTCACTAGGCCATGAGCAAGGAAAGTGCAGAACCTCATATCACTATTCCCCAACAAAAAGAGGAGCTAGCCATCTTCCAGCTGTCAGTCTAAGGCTGAGGACCATATGGTAGAGGAGCTGCTTCAGAGAGTAGAACAATTAGAACAACACCCTTAGGCTCAAGACCATCGAGATCATTATGAGGAAAGAACCCCATTCACCAGGGAGATCAAGATAGAGCCTTTCCCTTATAGGTTTAAGATTCCCACTATCCCACAATACAATGGGGATAGTGACCCATACGATCACTCAGATGCATTCAATGTATAGATGGATCTTCATATGACCAATCCTCTTATCAAGTGTCACGTCTTCCCGGCCACTCTAGTAGATATACCTCAATAGCATTGACAGTTGAGAAGAGTACCAAAGAAGATTCATTAACTAGTATAAAGCACTAAGAAGGTAGCTTGCACCATTCTACTACCTCACAACAATCTTTCAACGAGAGAATGAATCACTTAAAGACTACATCACCTGATTTAGGCATACGATCAATAATGTAGAGAACCCCTCAGATAAGAGCATCTTAACGGTGATCTCAGTGGAACTCCACAAAGATGGAAAGTTATATGAGAGCATATACAACTCTCCAATGAGGGACCTGGGTGAATTTTAAGAATGAGCTGCCAAAGAGATCAGGTGGCAGGAAACCTTTGGCCCTAAGGAGTCCGATCATAAAAACGAGGCAAATAGTTTGAACCAGAATGAAAAGAGGAGCAATAGAGGAAATGGCAAAGATAGTAAAAAAGATGGCTCTGATAGCCAGCTGCAAAGAAGGCTAGGAATGAACGACCTCAGCATTAAGGTTGCCATGACAGCTATAGCATCTTATCTGAAACTTGAGATAGAATATTCACAACAGAGAAAAATAGGGAGGACTTCGGGAAGCCCAAACCCTTAAGGACTCCCAAGAGGCTCAAGGACACAAACAAATTTTGTGCCTACCACAATAGAGTTAGGCATAATACTTTAGAGTGTTGGGCATTCAAAGATACAATTGAATACCTGATCAAGAGAGGTTGCTTGAGAAACTATGTGATGCAACTTGTGGGATAGCGACCTCAGTAGTCTTAACAACCACAACAACAGCAGCTCCACAAAGTATTACATAAAAAGGTCTAAATTTAGACTACATCATTGATGATCCCATACTGCGTTCTATGCTTCTTAAGCTCGTAAGGCCAGTGATGGGATGCTAGGTCTGAACTAGGAAGGCACACACTTCATCAAGGAAGGCCTGGGAAATGGAGCTTATCGCTTAACAAATGGAGCTGAAGTTCTATGAGCTTGGAATGCAGAACATCTATGCCCACATTTTCAATAAATTTCAATTTTCCCCTTTAGTTTTGTAATTTTATTTCTTTAAATTCTTATATCCATACTTACTAATTCTTAGATAAATTTTTAACAAAATATTATGCCAGAAGCGATCTCTCACCCTTCTAATCCAGAAACGACATTTAGTTTGACAAAGTCAACATGTGCTAGCTGAGGTGTGACCTACCTGAGCACTCAACTCGTACTAGCTAAAGCACATGCATGCGACCTACTACTCGACACCGCATCCATGTGAGCTACTTGAGCAATGAGATTGCTAACATCTTCCTACTTGAGTAACAAGATTGTTGGTACCTGCCTGAGCAACAAGATTACTAGCACCTACCTACCTGCTTGAATAACAAGATTGCTGGCACCTGCTTGAGCAACAAGATTGTTGGCACCTGCCTTCCTGAGTAACAAGTTTGCTGGCACCTACCTACCTAAGCAACAAGATTGTTGTACCTTCCTGAGTAATAAGATTGTTGGCACCTGCCTGCCTGAGCAACAAGATTATTGGCACCTACCTACCTGAGTAACAAGATTGCTGGCACCTGCCTGAGTAACACGATTGTTGTAATGCAACCTATTGAGCAACACGATTGCTAAAGCACACCTACCTGGGCAATAAGATTGATGGCTGAGGTGCATCAAGCGACCTACTAGGTAACAAGATTACTAGCTGAGGTGCAACCTACTAGGCACTCGACTCATGCTACTGGGCACTCAAGTCATGTAAATTGAAGCACATTCATGCGACCTACTGGGCACTTGATTTGTGCTAGCTGAGGCACATTCATGTAACCTACTAGGTGTTTAACTTGACATGTTTATGAAGCCATGGTTTGCTAGCTGAGGCGTATTCATGCAACCTACCGAGCATTCAACTCATCAAAAATCTCGTTCACAAGGTAAATGTACATATACACATTCAAGATATGAAACTTAGAATTACAAAAGTTTAAATGATGACATAGTAGATCGAGCTTTCACCAACAAACTACAGCTCCCAGTCCGTAGATCGCACTGAGAGTTAGGAGGCTAATGTTATGTGTATTTTTTGGTACCGCACAAATAGGCTGATAAAAGTCTAATGAACAGACTCAACTGATAAGGGCTCAGCTTATCCAGAATTGGGGCCGCTGGACCAAGGTCACCAAATGTGATTTTAGGTCACTAGTCAATACGGGTTAAAGCAGTTACCTCAGGTTGTTGAGAGCAAGGCTCAACTCATAAATCAAAGCACGCATCCCCAACCATCAATCTAGGGAAATCTATTCAATTTCCTATCTTAATGAAAGTTTGTTATAACCATCAATCCTTATCCATCATGTTATCCTAATCAAGTCATGATACTTATCGATATTTGAATTATATTCAAATTGTAACACCCCAACCACTATAAATAGAGATTAAAATTATTGTACAAGGAATATACAATACATACAATAGATACACGATAAATCATCAGATACAAAATACTCAGTAAAGAGTAATAAAAGCTGTGGATGTAGGATCGAATTAACTTTAGCTGAACAACGTTAAAAACTTCTGGTATCTTCCTATTCTTCCTCTCTCTCTCTCTCTCTCTCTCTCTCTCTCTCTCTCT
>JANHAO010008468.1:0-19205 GCA_026873985.1 Saraca asoca | reverse complement strand
TAACTTCTCACCATGGACTTCATCTTTAATATGCAATGCATAATGAAAGCAATATAAGATGAATAATCAACCTTTATTATCAAATTAATACAAAATGTACAGTCATAGATTCAATAAAGCTTAATCAAATTGACCCTAGGGCACCTATCAAACCAACATTTTCCCCTTAGGCCAATCCTCTCTAACAGAAAAGTTTCGAAGTTATGTTAGCAATTTGTAGAAGTTACATATGTAGATTGTGGTTTAGGAGAATTTATGCTTATAAGGGTTGATGGTTTGGTATTGGATTAGTGAAAGCATTCATTAGAGGGAATGGCAGATTTGGGGCTTGTTCAAGCTAGATGGGTATTTGGTGTACTTAGTGATTTTGTAGTGCTGGTGGGTTGTGAGGTAAAGCGAACTAAGGGTGAGGGAAGGAGGTGACTGGGATTTGGATTGAGAAAAGATTAACCTCAACAAGGATAGGACTCAATGGACGAGAAGGCAGTGGGAGAAAGGCCAATTGGACTTACATGATGGAGAACTTCCAATTCTTCCTACAACTGGTGGACCCACTTGACCAACACGTCACACTTGAGCTCAACAGTGATTCTATAAACCTTTTCCATCATCTAATCCCAATGTTACTCATCTTGAGCTCTTTCACAATGACGACACTCTTCTAAAGATGGTGGAACATGAGTGGAGTAGGAACAGGAGCATCGTGACATTCAAGTGTCTAGGAAAGTCACAAATGGTGCCAAATAAAGCCTTTCTACTGGAACAAACTGACTAGAAAGGTGGTGAATGGTGAAAAAATGATATATGTAAAGAATAACATCAGTCATGCATGACAGAAGTGGTCCAATGAATACACTATAATGTTCAAGTTAGATCCAAAAACAAAGCTTCAATATCAATAGTAAAAATAAATGAGTAAGAATAGTACCTAAGAGTTTATATAAGCGTCAATCTCATCAATTGGTATACTTTTTAGACAAATAGGGAATATCACATATTCATAATGCCTTTCTTTTTTGGCATTGAAAATGCACCTATTGTTCCACCATTGATATTATAAATGTCTGATTTTTATATACATTATTTATTTACTATAATCATCTTATCTTTATATGTATACTATAAATTTGAATTCAGTTTGGCCGCTTATATATTCTATTATGTATTCTTCATATGTATCATTATATACACATGCTAAAATACTTATATATGTCAGTTATAACACATCTTATTATTCTTGTATAATAGAAAAAAAGACAATTACAATTTTTAATACTCTAGAAATTGAAAATTACATTTTTTAATAGATCCTATAAAATTAACATATAAATAACGAAACTAATAACTATTTTCTTTTAATTTAATGAAAGTAAGAATACATATCATAGTGGGAGATATAATTATTTCTCTATATACATATCCTGTTTTATGTGATATGCATGCTATGAAATTATGTATAGGATGGATTTAATTAAAGAAAGGAATTAAAATAAAAATCCCTGTAATTAGTAGTTTCCACTTTAGTGGCTTTTAATTATATTAATTAGCCGATATATGTTGCGCATTCATGACCAACCAAGCACGATATATCTGTTGTGAGTTGTTAAACGTTGTTTGTGCACTCAACCTAACCATGAGCTCATTCCTTAAGCGTGAAATTAAGAGCTAGCAACTACATACGCTGTTATATATTGATAATATTCAATGCGGCAATAGTAATCAAGTAAAAATGGCTAGACTTGTTCAAGTTTCTGCAGTATTCTTGGCCATTATTCTCCTCGCAAACGCAGGCAAGTTACAAAATTCTTAATCATTTGATATATCAATATATAATCACCTTTCACACCAGAATTTTAGCAGCATTAGTATATTGTATGTCTGCCTTTGGCATTTTGGTGTCATATTAGACAAATACCACACTTTGTGTTTGCGATAGGAATCAAATGATATCAATGTTGTGTAAATAAAAATATTCATATATTATTGTTTAATTAACGTTTAATATAATAAATTTCTTACATATTTTTAGATTTTAAATATAATTATAGAAAATTCGATGTTATTTGCTAACTCAACAATTAATATCAAAATTGACATAAAATTAGTATAGAAGTGTGAACCTTGTATTATTGTTTATGAATAATTTTTAATTATGATTTTGGAAGAATAAATTGACAGGTTGGGAAGGGGATGAGCTGAAAAAGAAGGAGAAGTGTTGGCGGAAGAGTCAAACATGGTTGGGAAAATGCTTCCATTCATCCATGTGCAGTGAACATTGCAAGAACTTAGAGAATGCAATTGATGGACACTGCGGACTTCTCTGGAAATGCAAATGCAAATTCTGCGATGACTGATACTAAATATAAATCTATTTCAAGTTCTCTAATCTTAATTATGAATAAAATGTGGCCAGCTACCACTAATTTCCTCGCTTAATATATCATTTTAATTTCTAGGGTTTGCTAAAAGCAAGTTAACTAGGGTTTCCATAATATCTGTAATCTTCTGCAACTATATATTTCCAGTATTTTCTAATAGAGAGGGAAAGAGAGAGTTCTGCAACTGTAATCTTACATTGTTCCCATATATGGAACGAGGAGCTCATGCAAGCTATTCATATTTTATTCACTAAATCAAAAATTAGAAAAAGAATTTAGGGTATGTTTGGGAAGCAGTTTTTTTATTTTTAAAAATAATTTTTTTATTTTTCTGTTCTTTAAAAATAAAAAAATCTGTTTGACAATCTGTTTTCAAAAACTATTTTTAAAAATTATAACTAAAAAACAATTTTCAGGAAACAGTAAAATAGTATTTTTCCTTATTTTTGTATACAGCTGTTTTTATATTTTTTCAAAATTAAGAAGAATAACTATTTTTATTAATGACAAAGTTGTAAATAATATTAAATATATTTTTTTCATCTTCAAAAATAAAAAAAATATTTATTTTCAAATTTTACATCCAAATAAATTTTTTTATTTTTTAGTTCTAAAAAAATAATTTTTAAAAATTATTTTTAAAAAATTATTTTTAAAAATAATAAAATAAAAATACCTGAACCAAACAACCCGTTCACCTTCCCTTTTTCTAATTACCACTGTTAAGTAAAAAAAGAACATAAACGAAAATGGCCAAGTCTTTTTTTTTTTTTTTTTTTTTTGCCTGTTTTGCTTTTTTTTCCTTTTTTAATAAAGTGCTCGCGTGAGATTTTGATATAGCTAGTTTTCACTGCCGCTGTCACTTTTTGTGGCCACTTCATTTACATTTCTAAGATTCCAGATTGCGGTAAATTTCTTGAATCCTGCTCTATCTAACTTTTCAGAATATTTTTCAAGTTGTCTCATTTTTTTTTATTTGCGTCAGTATCAGTATACTAATTTTGATTTGTTTGAACTGAATTTGGTGTAATCAATGCATTGACTTCGCAAATGATAAGAAATAATTTGAAAAGTGGAATAATATAGAAATTAAGTAATCCACCAGGGCACGATGGTAAAAAAAAAGCCTCTAAAATTCTACATTTTAGAGTTTTGGATTATTAATTCTTTGCTACTTTATTATCATTATAACACATTAATCATCTGTTTTATGTTTATCTTCAGTGTTATATTTGAACGTAGTGAACTCGGGTTTATATTTATTTTGTAAAAATAAATAAATTCTAGAGTGTTGTATGTAAGCAGACTTTTTTTTTTTTTTTTGTTCCTCAAATGGATAGAGAAACTTGAATCTAAATTATTGTTGGCACGGTTATATCAGCGTCTTTCACTTTTACATCCCCACTTTTTCCTTTTTTTTGTGACCAGAAATGAAAATTGGTTTTTTTTGTCATTATTTATTTTTTACGATCATAAATTTTGAGTTTGGGCCTATATGTGTGGGCCGTGCCCCAACTGGGCTCAAAGTGGGCAGATTCTAATTATTTTCAACCGGGAAAAAGGATTTGACAAAAACAAAATATTGAACCGAGAATCTCTTATGCCATTAACGGTATTAACGGTCTACAACTGAACGTTTCTCATTTTCCACCTTAGGAAGTTCTGGATAAGGCATCGCAGAGAGGTTGTTCTTTCTGCCATGCACGATCATGGAGGTTTCAACCATGTCCCACGCTCTGCAACTCCATGCCCAAGTTCTGAAATTAGGCACTCGAAACAGCCAAGCGCAACAGAACCTCTCAAAGCTCTTCACTTTCGCCGCTCTTTCACCGTCCGGTGACCTTAACTATGCTCGTCTTATACTCAATTCTGAACCCTCCTTAAACTCTTACTACTATAACACCATGATCCGAGCTTACTCTCAGAGCCCCGACCTGTCTCATCCATTGAGGGCCCTTTCTCTGTTCCATTATATGCTCCAAGAAACGAACCATTTCATCCCCAGACCCGACAAGTTCACGTATCCCTTCGTATACAAGTGTTGTGCCCGTTTGAGACTGACCTGTGAAGGTAAACAGCTTCATGGTTTGATTATAAAATTGGGTTTAAATTCCGATAGGTTTATCCAAAATGCATTGATTCATATGTATTCAGAGTTTGGAGAATCGGATATTGCGTATGAAATGTTTGAAAGAATGTCTGATAGGGATGTCGTGTCTTGGACGTCATTGATTGATGGGCTTGTTGATGATGGTCGACCTATTGAGGCAATAAAGTTGTTTCAACAAATGCTGGATGCTGAGATTGAGGTGAACAATGCTACGGTGGTGTCAGTTTTAAGAGCATGCGCCGACACTGGAGCTTTAAGTATGGGGACTACAGTACATAGGATTGTGAATGAAAGGAAAATGAACACTAAGGAGAATGTGAGCACAGCACTAATTGATATGTACGCAAAGTGTGGGTGTATTGAAAATGCGAGGCAAACATTTAGTGATGTTTTGGATAAAGATGTTTTCATTTGGACAGCAATGATATCCAGCCTTGCTAGCCATGGACATTGTAAGGAAGCTATTGACTTATTTGTTGAGATGGAAAATTCTAACATAAAACCCGATGAAAGGACAATAACAGCAGTTCTTTCAGCATGTAGGAATGCAGGCATGGTTCGTGAAGGTTACATGTTTTTAAATAAAGCACAAAATCAATACGGTATAACACCTAGGATTCAACATTTTGGCTGTATGGTAGATCTCCTCGCTAGGGCAGGGCGTTTGAAAGAAGCAGAAGATTTCATTAATAAAATGCCTATAAAACCTGACCCTGTCCTTTGGAGGAACTTGATATGGGCCTGTAAAGTTCTTGGGGATGGTGATAGGGCCAAGCGTTTGATGAAACATCTTGAGCTACAAGAGTTGAATGCAGATGATAGTGGAAGTTATATACTTGCTAGCAATGTTTATGCATCTGCAGGGAAGTGGTGCAATAAAGCAAAGGTGAGAGAGTTGATGAACAAGAAAGGGCTAGTAAAGCCACCGGGGTCTAGTAGGATAGAAGTTGATGGAGTTATCCATGAATTTGTTATGGGAGATTACAATCACCCAGAAGCAGAGAAAATATATGTCAAATTAGATCAGACAGTAGACAAAATAAGTAAAGAAGGCTATCATCCAAAAGTTTCTGAGGTCTTGCTTGATATGGATGACGAGGAAAAGGCAATTCAGTTGCTTCACCATAGTGAGAAGCTTGCTGTTGCTTTTGGACTAATAAGTACAAGCCCAGGTTCTAAAATCCGGATTGTCAAAAATCTAAGGTCTTGTGAGGACTGTCATGAATTTATGAAACTGATTTCTAAAGTATACCAAAGAGAAATCATAATAAGAGATAGAATACGATTCCATTACTTCAAAAATGGTGTCTGCTCTTGCAAGGGCTACTGGTAGCATGAAGATTGTTCTAGGTTGCTTTCCTCTGTAAAATCAGAACAACCTGCTATGCAATGAATTATGATTTGGATTTAGGCAAAATGCAGCTAGCTCTGTGTGTGTGTATGGTTTTCTTCTTTTCTTTTGTCTAATTCTTCTGGGGGAAGGGGGATGCTGTGCTAAGTAGCGGTTCTTTAGGCCTTTTCTTTTTGGACAAACAGGATACATTGACAAGTCACAAGATTGTAGATTTTGGGCGAAACACATCTGATGTCCAAAAGTATTTTGTTTATTCACGAGTTAATAACTGAGCTCTAAGTCTCTGAAAGACAAATTATCAGGCTGAGGAAATTTGAAGCTTCAGTAGTTCGAACTTTGAGCACATCAGTTTGAAGCTTCAGCAGTTTGAATTATTGTTCGAGTGGTACAAGTGGGAGGAACCCATATCCCCCTCCCCCAATGTAAGACCGAAAAAAAAAAAATTCGTTTTCGTTTTTTATTTAAGTATAGGCTTTAATTTTCTTGTATCATTGAATAAAAATTCTCCAGAAATTTCTTTTAAAAAGAGAAAAATTTTATCCCTTGTTACTAGTTGAGCACGCGTGGATTTCTGATCCAGCCACCTTCATCAATTCAAGTTGCTTTTTAATGAGCCAAGCAAATTTACATATTCTTTAATCCCATTTCACTTTTACATGTATAATTGTGCCCCCACAAGTGGATACGTTTTACTACTTGAACTCCACTAACATATAGAATTCAAGAAACTAGAGAAGCCGCTCAAAAAGCAAAGGAGGGTTTTTTTTTTGGTATGTGGTTAAAAATTTTGGAATAATTGAAAGAAAAGTGAAAAAAAATTAAAAAAATTGTTAGATGTAATTTTGAATAATTGAGTTATAATTTTTTTGTATATTTATTGCATGTAAAAAGTATACATACTTATAATTTCTATGAAAAAATTATAAAATTTTATATAAAAATTATAATTTTTATAAAAACTCACAAATTTCTTTCTACGTATGGAAGCATTATCCTAAAAGTAGTGTCAAGTTAATAACCTAACCTTCAATTTAATTTGTTCCCTGTCTTGTATCTTGAATGATGGTTCACATGTAACATTTAATTCATGACCCTTTCATGGTCTTATTACTTGCGCAATTTATTTTATAAAATGGACAATTCTAGATTACTATAACCTACTTCATTTTGTACCTTATATCTCAATTAAAAAAAGATTGATTTCCCAATCAAGAAAGAATAAGGACAACCTTTTAGCAAAGCATGTGAACCATTGAAGAGCTTTGCTGGCCACATGCTCTCCTTTCCTGTGGACAAATGTAATAAACTAAACTTTTACTAAAATGCAACAAAGAAGGAGGCACGATGAGAGATTTCGTCATCTTTGTTGCCTCATTTCATCTGTTGGGACTATTAATATTATAAGTTGCATGCCTTCTTTTTCTCCCCTCCGTGGGATTATAAACCAGAATACCAAAATGCACTGACTTTCTTCCCCTCTTCCTTCTCATAGTTCGCTCATCTTCCTCAGTTTTCTCAATTTTGTAGCAGAACTAAATGAAATGTATACATGGACTCTCACCTTCTTTAGTTTTCTTGTTTGTTAAGGAAATTAAGAAAAGTTGGGTCAGATTTATCATGCTTGTCTGCGTAACTAAGTGGGAATCTCTTTGGTTATATTTTTACTCAAAAACAAAGAATCAGCATCGTTAATGTTTATCCAGTATTTTAATCTAAGTAGTCTGTTTCTAGAGGATTTAGATCCAATCCAGTAACTATGGTTACTGCATCTAATCTTTAATTTGCATGAAACTCACAAGAATTCAAAAAATCTCACACATTTAGATGATGAGATGTAACAATTGCAGTTGCAATTCCTACATTAAATCCAAATTCAGTTCTTGAGAAGAACAAATAGGCCTCCCAAGTTACAATTTGCATTGTGCTCACCTCAATTAATTTTACTTATCAAACAAACTAAAGATAGGTTATTCGCCCTTGATTCAGAGAATTAATACAAATATAGAGATAGGTTAAACTGTTTTATAAAAAAATCTTAAATATATTTATATATACAAAGGTAATTTGAGAATATGATATAAAAAGATTGCAACACATCAACAAGACAAGTGATTATATAAATTTTATTCGAAAAAGACTCATTTGATTTATAAGAAATAAATTTTTATGAAAGTTGAACTTTTTAAAAGAATTTTTTTTTGTGAAATATCATAAAACATGATTTATTTCAATATCTCTTTTTATATGTATGTCATCGTGTATAATAAATGAAAATTCAAATATTTTTATCCTTCTTTAAAGTTAAATTTTTCTTTAGAAATGAGTTATGGGACAATTTTATATAAGTTGTAGGGACAATAAGTATTATTAAAGTATACATATGTAAAAAAAAAGAAAAAAGATTTGTTTGTGAGGGCAATTATTATATAATAACTCAAGAACATTTTTGTTATTATTTAAATTGTACGAAAATAATTTTTTATTTCTATTTTATTAAAAATATATAATTTTTTATACTTTGTGAGAATTAAAACTTTTTATAAAATATTAATTCTAATATTTTTTTTAATTAATGACCAATCAAATAACATAACTATTCTTTGCTTCTTAGAAAGTTACACACTTTGTCATAAAACTTTGCATGAACTGAAACCAAAATATGAGGTCGAGAAATACCCATTAACTCCATCAACTTGCATTGCAGAGCACTATAGAGCATCGGGAATCTTTGCTTTCATCTTATGCCCACCAAATTGCCCACTCTGTAATTTTCTTTCCGTGCAATGAGAATTATTCCTTCTGCATTTAAATACTCATATATATATAGTCAAGGGAAGGAATACAAGTTTTAAGTGGAAAAAGGATGAAAGAAATGAAAGAAGGAACTCAATTGCTGGAAAAGACATAGCTTTAATTTAAATACATGAAATAGAATTCAACCTTGGATTTCAAAGCATCAAATATTCTTCCAAATTTGTTTTCAACCCTCCATTTAACACCTTGCTGGTTATATCCATAGAAATAAATGCCAATATTCCAGCAATAGCCATCATATGGGTCCCTTGTGCACTTCTTAAGCTTCCAACTCTGTAACTTTCTGGATTATGGTACTGAAAAAGAACAACTTTGAGTTCTTCTTCTTCTTTCATCGCAATCCCACCATTGAAAAATTTTCTATTTTTTATTACACCAAGTGGCATTTCACCTTTACACTATTCTGTATAATTTAATCTGACTCTTTTGTTTCTTACTGCGCATAGAATGAGTGGCTGCTGCACTTGTTCATTGGGCCGCCATAGATAGAGTCATATCTTCACAATTACATTAATGATAATGGTCAATGCAAGTGTTTTTTAATTACTTTAAATGAACTTAACTTACAGATTAATTAATGAATAAGATGTTACAAACCATTTGATATCTTTCTTGGTTCTTAGGCATGGTTTTCCAATTCAGCACCTAACTTCACTTTCTTTGTTTTCGCTTCCTTTTGTAAATAGGCCTTATTTCCATTTAGTGCAATTTGATTTTTTTTTCCTTTTTTTTTTTAATTTTAGAGGGTTGTTATCATAATTAGAACTTAAGACGTTTATTCAAATCCTACTCATTCTAGCCATCCAATTTGCTCGTACCATTAATAAGAAATACAAAAAAAATGAAGGGTGAAAAGGGAAATCCAATAACATATTTAGATACAACAAAAAGAGTAATGACAAAGTTTAAAAAACTCTTATTATCATATTATAAAAAAAAAAAAAAACATCATATTACATGATTAATTTACATGTAATCATCTAGGAGTAGTTTGAACATTTTGTCGTTTCAAAAGCATGCTGCTGCTGTTCTCTATTGTGAGCATGATAGAATTGACCACAACCTTTAAGATGCTCATAGAAAATTATAATAGTAAGTTGCGTAAGTACTCATGAGACCATATTTTAAATATCCTTAAGTTGTGACCCGTTACAATGTTCTGTAATTTTGTGGACGAAAAATGTGGCATTTGAGGACAAATAGCAACTTAAAATATATCTCTTAATTATTGTGTTTTTTTTGTTTTTATATTTTGAGATGGAGAAGTGAGAAGGTTTTTGGGATCATATACTTGGTTAAAAAAAAATCAAGTCAGAGACCAGCATGTTCCTTGTTCCTGCTCCCAGCCTCTTCCTTGCACATTCGTCCTTTTACATATTGGATTGCATTGTGGTCATCTCCCACTAATGTTCTTATCGAGCAAAACATCTTAGTTGGTTCAACTCTTTAAGTATTCCAATGTTCTCGATGTAACTGATTAAGTCCAATCTTCAAAAAATCAAAATCACTTGGCAGGGATTATCTGAAATTGTACTGCCACTATTTGCTGCAGGGAATCCACTTAAGTTCATTTTACAATGTTTGAATTAATTTTAACGTTACCAAAAAATTGGAAGTGGCCAGTTCCATGTGAGTAAACCACATTAATTTGCGATTAATTATAAGATATTCAAACAGGTAGAAGTCACAAATTATTAATTTTAAGAGGAGATGCAAATCACAACATGTGTGTCCTGCCCTGCAAGTTAATTACAGTTGATCAAATAAGTCACATCGTGTAATCTTTTTTATGTCAAACAATCATTAAAAGGGAATTTTTTTTTTTATCATGCATTTCAAGTCATTATTATTTGCATTGATAGAATTCATGGACAACTAATGATTTAAAATAGACCAATATATACGATACATGCTCAATTGGGAGGTGTATCATTTCATGGGTATTGGTGTGGTGATATTAGTGCATATATATATATATATATATATAGGTTCTCGTTAATTAAATAAGTTCAAAGAGTTACCCATTCAAGAATTCCTGTATGGATAAGTCGAATTTGAATTCTCATAGTGCAAAGTTAGTCATTTGAATTAAGACATTATAGTAATAGCATATATGATATGTTGTACTTCAAGATTGTCCTAATTCTTAGGAGTCATGCATAGGATATCTATTAGGTGCAACTCCACCATGTATGAACAAGAAATTCATCACTTCTCATAAAGAGAAGATAATGTCCTATGTTATCTTAACAATTGTAACTTGGAAATCCTTAGCCAAGTGTCACAAGTCAGCTCTGTAAATCAGTTCAGTAGGCAAACATGCTCGATTTTGAACAAAATTTGATATAAAAATCAAGCATAAAGAAGAGACCTTATGGTGAGTATTTGGGAGCAAATACACTTGTGATTTTTTTTTTTCAAATTTTTCCTATTTTGGGTGCATTTGTGTCTTTTTAGTATTAATTGTTTGCTCGGTACAAGTAGAAAAGTACATAATTACGATCCTTGCATTTTTATCTTCGCATCCATATGAGATTATGCATTAGAACCCTTTTGAGTTAGGAGAAAAGTCCTTAAGCTAACTCGAAAAAATTATGTTTACTCTTGTCATTAAGGCTTTTGCTTAGCATGTTTTTTAAAAGGGGTGCATCCGATGATCCAAATGGGCATTGTGGCTTGGTCTATGAATCAGATTGTGGAGCTTAGAGAACTTCTCCTACACACTCAAAACTATGTAATAAGGTATATATTAATAAAATGAAGTTGTCTTTCTCTTTATTTTTAAAAGTCACTTCTTGATATGCACTAGAGGCTTCTTGTGTGATATATTCTTTGAGACTCGGTATGCACTAACACTTCAACTACATAATCATGTTTGCTTGCAGACATGTTGTATATGAGATTTTAGTTGTATGGTAGCAAAATCCTTAATACCCTGATTATCTATCCAAGTGTGAATCCAATTTATTAGAAGGTTAGCATGTTGGCCAAGAGTTAGCATCAAGCACCACACAATTTTGATTAGAAAGCTACCAGCCCATGATAGTTAGTATCAGAACTCGATTATGCTACAGAGAGCAGATTGGGTGAGCCATGATTGGGTTAGATTCAACTTGTTGAAAGCATATGGAGTTTGTAAGTGAAATAGATACTCGTCGAAGTAGCAAAATATACTACTAAGGATTTGACCAAGAGGGGTGTAAGAGGTTAGAGCACTTCAAGGGCTAGTGTGCAAGATATTTCATTTAAGGAAACATTAATAGTGCATTAAGTGCAAGTGTAGGCAGAAGTTTGTAAACTTGTTGCACAACATGGGACATTAATTATGCACTCATTAATAGTAAGTAGTCAAGAGAATGCAAAACCACTCAAGAAAGTGAGTGAATTGACGACTTATCTAGCAAGAAAAAGCCCTAGAAGAAGTCTTAGTCTTGTGAAGAAAGCTTAACCATATCCATAAGGGATATATTAGCTGTCGGTGAAACCTAGAAGGTAAAGCCATAATCGTGCTATAAAACATGGCCACAATAGATAGTTTACATATCCTATAAGATGGCACATCTCTTGTGATGTGTTGAGTAGATTAATCTTATTGGAGGGGTCCAAAATCATGTTAGAGGGTATAAATTTTACTCTGGAGAGTAAACTCGAAGGGGATAGAGATGATCCAGAAGGAATCTATTGTGCACTATCTGTCAATGTAAGAAGCAAGTTAAAGCGTATATCCACAAAATTTAAGACAAAATGTAGAAAAGCTAGCATATTATAGTCACATGACAAGCAACAATGATACCTACATAGTAAGCTAGAGTTGCTTAATAGAGTAAAGACAACAATCTCGAGGTGTTGTAGACTAGCACTACAAGTTGTAAGATAAACTTTGTAACAGTGACCATGAGATTACAATTGCTTGTGCACAAGCAAAGTAAAACTCGAGCTAGAGTGGAAGATACTCAATGCTCAACCCCTATCAAAGTTATTGATATGGGGGAACCATCATAAAGATGCATTCAAAGAAGGAATCTTCAAAAGGATGCTGCACAAGAAATGATAGGAGAGAAGGCACTAATTATTGAAGAAGTTGTTATGAGGGCATTGATACTAATGAATAGTTATGAGGGTTGCAAGAGATGAGCTAGTATCAACTTTGAAGAGATAACACTTAAGTGTACAAACCTAGGAAGAGTCATAAAGGTGAAGATGCTAGATTGCATTAACTCCAAAAAAGACTGTGATCGTTGAAGATGCCATAAGGGTGTCAATTTAGATAGGGTCAAGAGGATCTATTTAAGTATAAAAGTTGCATAATGGAAGTATAGTAGGTTAATCTAACCCAACGCGAGCAAACTTGTAAGCAAGGTAAGGGACTTGCAAGTAGGCTATGTTTTGTGAGTAAGGCATGGGACTTGTGTGTGAACAAGATATAAGACTTATGTCTCTCACATTAGTGGTATAAGATATCAGATGTAGGGATATCTATCAATAAACATCCAAAATATCAAGCAAGTGTACAAGCTATAAAAGTAGCATACATTTAAGCTATAAAAGTAGTGATTCAAATCGAGAGCTATGCAAGGATAGTGTGCATGTAAGCTACAGAGATAGTAAGGCAAACATAAGTTACAAAGGTATAACCCGAGTGCTGTAGTAGCAGTAGGACAGGCGAAGTAGAAGTGACAGAGCTAAAAGAACAAGGCAGATAATGACACATGAGTTTGTGTTAAGACAACAAAGTTGAGTCTATAGAGATAGAACACAAAGTCTACAGAGGCAGCAAAGCTTAAGACACTAAAGTTGCAGAAGCAACTACCCAAAGTTATAAGGAAAACAAATATACAATGGTGCGAGTTTAAGGAGACAAAGCCAATTGGAAGTCTAGGGAGGAGCTAAGGAGCAGCAGAGTGATGGTGATCCTAAAAGCTATATCAAGCTAAGGGCATCATTTATCAAAACCTCTCAAATGATTTTAGCTCAAAGAGACAAGCCGAGTGGTCAAGGAAGTTATTCAAGTGGAATAGACTGAAAACCCACATGAAGATTCAAGAAGTTAGCGCTCAAAAGGAGAAACCTTCATGAAAGTTGTGTCAAATTGAGGCATCAATGAGGGTATTGACATTTGAAGTGGGGGAGAATGTCACAAGTCAGCCTTATGAACCAGTTCGATAGGCAAACATGCTCGATTTTGGATAAAACTTGGTTTAAAAATTGTTGATGGTGAAATTTGATTCGTGCAGAGGATCCAAATTTAGCCAACGGGGATGAGTTCAAGGAACCAATACTACTTCCGAGGTACATAAGAAGAGGGATTGAGAGGAAGAAAAGATGGAAAGACGGTAAGTTTAACATGATTTGGCTAAATTCGGATGGCACTGGATCCTACGTCCATGGTGGAGATACATTAAGAAATGACTTTGACAGAGTTTCTACTTACAGAGTTTTCCCTCCCCCCGTCTTCTAACAAGGCAATCCTATTTATAGAAGAAGGAGGAGTTACATGCATTAATTACAAGCTATAGTTATATTACATCAAGCTGTAAATGGAAAAGACAGTAAAAAGACTACAAACTAGTCATTACTGAATGCAGATTACGGGATAGGCCCTCTAGGTTAGCTGTAGACTGAGCCTGTCGACGTCCGCTGCTTGGTGCTATTGCGCCAAGTGAGGTGCTGGATGCCCTGAGTGGGTTCTTGGCTTAGGGTCATCATAGGGACCACTGTAGCGAGATAGTGGGCACAAACAGGGCTCTTGGCTGCTTGATAAGCAGGTCTTGGGACCTTTTCGTTGGATCGTTGGGTCGTTACTTCATGAGGTGAGAGCTTGCTTCACGGGATGATGCCGAAACAACTTCGTTGTGCTGCTTTCTGACAAACGAAGCGAGGCTCGCTGAGTGCTTTTGGCGCACCTAGGGCCACGAGCTCTTGAGGTCATTTTTTGTATATAACATAAGCCCCCCAACTCTTAGTTTGCTTTATGGACCGGGAGTTATATGTTTCCCAGGCTTGATTCGTATCTTCAGTCAGTGTCCTTTCTTGATCGAAATGTCATGTCAGATGTCTTTTTATTCTACTTTAGGCCATGCTTTCTCCTGTTTGCCATTTTTGGTCATTGTTGTGGCATTGGCACTCGTTTCGGGCTGTTGGATGAAGATCAGGACAGATACCTTCAGTATTCTTCAAAGGGCCGAGTGGGTCTTTTTATAGCCTGGGGCATTCTTTCTTTCGTCCCAGAGAAACTCGATGAAGGAGACTAAAGAGCCCCTTGCATTTTGGTGTCTTAGCTTTCGACGAAGCTTGTTGAGACATGGATGGCCTATTGCAGAGTGTCAGGAGACATGGATAGTCCATTGCACGTGGCTCTGTCACAAGATCTACCTGGCGGGCTCTTGGGGGATCTTGTGTTGACTTTGAGCCACCTTCACTGGTCGTTGCTTGTGGTGCAGCACCCTGGCCAGCCGGCTTCTATGACTTTTTGATTTGCTCTGAATCTAGCTTAGGGGGACGTGCCAAAGGGAAATAAGTAGGAGCAGCTTGGGCAGGAGTTGTCCTTCCTGTAGGGGTGAGCTCGATGACCGGCCCTTTACTCTTTTAGCAGGAATGGTTGTGCCGGGTCACCGAGCTTTTTGTCGTTATTTCTGCACTTCTTCCTTTGATGTAATCTTGCCTCGCTTGGACGAGGTCTTTTGCTGTATGAGCTTTTTTTCTTCTTCAACACTATAATAGATGCTCTGCGCATCATTGTATGTAAATTTTTTATGATTAATGAAATACTCTTTTTGCCAATCGATTGTGCTTTATTTTTCATAAGTGCTTAATTTGTTGTGAGCGAGAGAGGGGTCGCATGCAAGCTACGCATGAAAAATCTCGTTCAAGATATGAGAAACTCATCCATATGAGAGCTGTGGTCAATCGGTTGCATGAAAGTTGCAACAATTTTGTGTTGTTATAGCGAGGTGAAAATTGTTTGCTGGAGTATTGTTTGAGTTTTCATAACCATGAGGTAGGCTCAGGGGCCGTCTCACCCTCGATTTTGTTTTCATAACCTCGAGGTAGGCTCAGGAGCCATCTCACCCTCGGGTGTTGCAAGGTAGGCTCAAGGCCATCTCACCCTCGGTTTTGTTTTCGTAACCTCGAGGTAGGCTCAGGGGTTGTCTCACCCTCAGGTGTTACGAGGTAGGCTTAAGGCCATCTCACCTTTGGTTTTGTTTTCGTAACCTCGAGGTAGGCTCAGGGATCGTCTCACCCTTAGGTGTTGCGAGGTAGGTTCAAGGCCGTCTCACCCTTAATTTTATTTTCGTAACCTCGAAGTAGGTTCAGGGGCCATTTCACCCTCGGGTGTTGTGAGGTAGGCTCAGGGTCATCTCACCCTCGATTTTATTTTAGTTTTGTTGTGGCAAGATTGCACAGTAATGCTATAGCAAGGTAAAAATTGTTCGCTGTAGCGAGACAGTAATGATGGAGTAAAGAACTATTTATCGAGATAATGCTTGGCCAATCGACAATTTACATTGATTCAGCATACAACAATTGATACAATTGGTTACCATTTATGGCAAATGAATGCTACAGGATTAGAATATGGTTCTGATGGAGGGCTCAGGCTCTTGAGTAATAACTCGCTGGGCCTACTGAGCACACTGCTGCGAATGTCTTACCACATAATCCTGTAGTCTGCCTCTTTTGATGAGGTCTTCAATGGCATCTTTCAATGCTTGATACTCTGAGGTGGTGTGTCTAGCCTCATTGTGATAAGCACAAAATGTTCTTTGGTCTCTGGACTTGACAGATGCCCTCAACGGTTTGGGTTTTTCAAAGTCCTCATTATGCCTTTCTGTAGTAAAAATTTTATCTTGCGTGTCTGACAGGATGCTGTAGCTCTTGAAGTGGCCTTTAAGTCACTGAGGCTTCGCCTTCTTCGCGTGATGAGGAGTAGGGTTGTTGTGACTCTCGCTACCCCTCTTGTGGCTCGTGGTAGGACCACTATGGCTCGCTTTATGCTTACGTTCCTCCGTTCTGAAGGTTTCTTCCCATCTTATTTGCTTGGTTACCCGATCGTAGAATTCTGTGAGGTATCGAACGGGGGACTTGTAGAGGCTCCTGTACAGCTTGATGTCTTTATGAAGTCCCGCTGAGATAGCCATTAAAATGCTTTCCTCCGAGGGATTCTCCACGGAGTTGGCCTTGTGCCTGAATCGGGCTATGTAGTCTTTGAGCGACTTGTCCTTGCGCTGGAAAATCAATGCAAGATGGCAAGGAGGCACAAGTTGCTTCTTCAGTACTCGATATTGGTTAACAAATTTCCTTTAGGACCCTTCCCAACTACTGATACTGCGAGCCGAGAGGTGCCTAAACCATGCCCGAGGCATTCCCCCTAATGTGGCAGGAAAGACGCGACACTTCACCAAGGGGTTAATTGCCTGGAGGTCTATTTGAGTATTGAATGAATCCAGGTGATCGCTTGGGTCGCTGCTCCCATCGTACAGTGGGATACCCGGCACTTTGAGTTTTTACGGGAGAGGTTACTTCTCAATCTCTGCAGAAAATGGTGACGTCTCCTCATAGTGAGGTTAGTTGCTTTGAGACTACGAGTGCTCTTCTAACTGTTTCAGCCTTTGGAGAACCTCTTCTATTATTAGACGTTGTCCTTTGTGCTAAAGGGCAGAGCTTTCTACTCGCTGCGAGCCCCCCAGTCGTTGGCTATCACAATCGTCGCAGACTTCTCTCCGAGCTTCCTCACGAAGCTATTGGAGTTGTGCCATGACTTCTTCTTGTCTTTGAGCATTTTGTGCTTGTGCTTGAACAAGCACTTTAATAGTTTCATCCAACTCTCTAACTTTGTTTTCGAGTGCCGATCGAGGTTGGCCGATCGTATATGCCTCTTGAGTTTCAGGAGCAGTAGCAGATTGTTGGTGAGCCTCCACAATGAGAGCGTCCATTAGTTGGAGGGCTGGAGTGGTCGAGCTCTGAATTGTTCTTCCTCTGGCCATTGTTAGGCTGCAATGGAAAGTTCAGAGAGCAGATGGTCCCCATAAATGGCGCCAAAATGTTGATGGTGAAATTTGGTTCATGCAGAGGACTCAAACTTCAGCCAACAGGGATGAGTTCAAGGAACCAATACTGCTTCTGAGGTGCAGAAGAAGAGGGACCGAAAGGAAGAAAGGATAGAGAGATGGCAAGTTTAACATGGTTCAGCTAAATCTGGACGGCACTGGACCCTACATCCACGATGAAGATACATTAAGAAATGACTTTGATAGAGTTTTTGCTTACAGAGTTTTCCCTCCCCCCATCTTTTAACAAGGCAATCCTATTTATAGAGGAAGGAGGAGTTACATGCATTAATTACAAACTACAGTTGTGTTACATCAAGCTGTAAATGGAAAAGACAGTAAAAAGACTACAAACTAGTCATTGCTGAATGTAGGCTGCGGGATAGGCCCTCTAGGTCGGCTGTAAACTGAGCCTATCGGCGTCCGCTGCTTGGTGCTAGGCGCTGAGCGAGAATTCTTAACTCGGGGTCATCATGGGGACTGTTGTAATGAGATAACAGGCACAAGCAGGGTGCTTGGCTGCTTGACGAGCAGGCCTTGTGACTTTTTTGCTAAATCACTGGGTCACTGCTTCGCGAGGGGAGAGCTTGCTTCGCGGGATTGTGCCAGGACAATTTCACTGTGCTGTTTTCTGACGGACGAAGCGAGGCTCGCTGAGTGCCTTTGGCACGCCCGGGGCCACGAGCTCTTGAGGTCATTTTTTATATATAACAAAAATCAAGCATGAAGAGAAGGCCTAGTGGTGTGAATTTAGGAGCAAATGCACTTGTATATTATTTTTCTAAATTTTTCCCATTTTATGGGTATTTATATCTTTTTAGCATTGATCATATGTCCAATACGAGTAGAAAAGTATATGGTTGTAATTCTTGCATTTTTATATTTGTGTCCATATGAGATGACTCATTAGAACAATTTTAAGTTAGGATAAGAGTGCCTATGTCAACTTGAAAAAAGTATGTCTACTCTTGTTATTAAGGCTTTTACTTAAAATGCTCTTTAAAATATGCACATTCGGTGACCTGGGTGGGCATTATGGTTCGGCTTAGGGATCAAAGTGTAGTGTAACACCCGAAATATTAAGAAAAATAAAAAGGAAAATTGAAATAAAATTTTAAAATTTGAAAGGACTAAACTGAAATGTTTTTAGGGACTAAATTGTAAAGTTTCAATTTCGGGTGGGGCAAGTTTTAGAATAAAGGAAAGTTTGAAAAAAAAAAAAAAGGAAACCCGGGCAGCAGGTAATCGGTCACCTGGGGCAGCTTTTTAATATGAATTTTCGGAAATGCTCCAGGGGGACCCCGAAGCTTCTTCTTCCCGCGCGAGCCCCTGCGTTTTTGGCTCCCTGGTTCGGCTTTCTTCGTCTGGCGCTCGGGATTGCGCCACCGTCCGATGTCACGGCGGCTCCGGGAGGGACGGTGAAGGCTCGTACGAGGCCGGCGAGCTTCCGGCGCGTTGGAGACGGCGTGCAGCAAAGAGGACGTTTGGTCTTCTTTGTGGGC
>JANHAO010008467.1:0-19202 GCA_026873985.1 Saraca asoca | reverse complement strand
TTAAATATATATAATAATTTTATATTAAATAATTATATATTTAATAAAATAAAAATAATTTTATGAAATAAAATAATTATTAGAGTAAGAGGAAGGATTTTTTTTCTGATTTAGTCAGGTAAGGGAATCAAAATAATTAGGAGGGGTAAGGGTTTCAAATGGGAGTAATGGGTTAAGGTAAGTAAGGGTATCAAATTCTCTCACAAATAAACCAAGCAAGATTTCATGAAATCAATTTTCTGATTCCGTTATTAGGTCCTAAAATCCTCCAACCAAAAAATGTGTTTCCAATTGGTGGAAGATTTATACTAATGTTCTCAAATAGACTAACTACATAGTCTAGCCTAGTAATTTTCTCCTTAAACATTTTTTTTTAATAAGGATAACAATTTACATTAATATATGATATTACAACATTCATGTAAGTGTTTTTACATCTTATGTTCAATTTTTTTATGCAAATTATCGTTAATAATAATTTATATAAAGAGATATAATCTCAATGTGATAATACATACATAATTTGATTTTTTTCACTAAAAAATTTCGTGACTACATATTTTACAAATTATAACAATTAAAATTATTGATTGTCCTTTTACTTTTTATTTTATGCATATTTAGCAAAATTTTAATCAACATTAGGTTATTCATAATTTTTTTTTGTTCATATTCTTTTGAGTATCTAAGTTTAAGCAATTTAAAATTGGTATGCCCTTGGATAGCAAAAGGACAATAATACTACACATGCCACATGGCACCATGATAATGATTGTTTAAAATTGGAACATATTGTGATTAATAATTGGTAGATATGTTCTCTTCTTATTCACTGTTGATAATATTGTGCTATAAAGTTTAAACAAAATGAAGGAGCCTCGTTCCTGAATTCTCCAACAAAAATCCCGTTCTTGTTTTGAGAATTGTTAGATTTAAATCACGTGATTTAAAAGATTAATTCAAGTTCTATTAATTTTGAATCTATTCTCACTTAAATTTATGTAATCTAAAAGATAAATCAAAGTTATCTAAATAATCACTTCATAATCTTTCCACTCAAATGACTTTAGATCTCTAATTCTTCATTAAACGGATTCATCAAATTTTATGGCTTAAAGATCTGTATGAGTTGAAATATACGATAATTATACTGCTAACAAGTGTTTTAATATCATTTGTACTCGGCAATCATACCACCAACGAGTGTTGAACAACGTTGTCCATAAGATGTGTCTTACATGTCAAATGCAATGGCGTAGGATTTAAAGAGAAATATAATTTTGTCTTGTAATTAAAAAATATTATACCATATTAGCCAATTTTTATTAATATATAATTATAGTGATTACATAATTTTGTATCACATACAAAATCTAGGATTATGCGGAATCTTATGCTCAAATCCATAGGAGAGCAGCGAGTTTAGGGAGCATAATTTTGCGTCGTCTGTGGATGAGAACAGGAAAATATCATGTGTCGACACTGCGCTTCTTGTGTAGTTGCAGGCAGAGACGGCGCAAAGTTTCAAGCTTTCTCTTCATTCTTGATCAAGGTAAATTATGGTTATTTAATGTTAAAAGCACAACTAGATTCAATTTCATTGTCATCGTTGGTAGGCATCATATTCTCTTCTCTTAGCCAGTTAGGCCTGCTATTTGGTCCTTCTGTGGTATCATATTCTTTTGGTCTCTTCTGCCTTTTATCATTTTGAGTCTGTTATTGGATTCTGCTTATTTTTCACTAAGCATATTGGAGCTAAGCTCTTAGTCCATATGCTTTTCGTTATAGTTACTCTGCAGCAAATCACTCTCTTTATTGCGATTGTGATAACATGCTATTACTAAGCCTTCATCTCCAATTAGATTAGCATTTGTTCTGTTCAGTGCCTAGCAATATGGATTTAGGTATTTATGGGTGTATTCTGTTGTTTAGAATTGGGAATAGAACTTTTGAACTTTGAGACCCACTAAGGAATAGGCACTCATAGAAGGGAAAGGGGTACCTTTTATCCCTTTTGAGTATTATTGTCCCTTACAAGCAAATTGTAATCACATGTCATATAGAAATTATGCTTAAAAATAGCGAAATGCAGAAGATTATTAATTTTTTTTATCCCTATAATTTTTACAAGATATCAATTTATAATATGAAATATCATCGAGGAGGAGAATCAATGTCGTGCATGTGAAACTTCTCAGATGAAAGCAGCAAGGAGCTCAAAGGGAGTTTAGGATGAAGCTGCACTTATGTGTAATGCCACTAAGGAAGCATAGGCACCACCCTTTTTAAGCAATGTTTCATGCGTTCCTTTCTCTGCTATGATTCCATTTTTAACCACTGCAATTAAATCTGCATTCTTAATAGTGGATAACCTATGTGCTATCACTACTGTGGTTCTATGCACCATGACTCTATCCAGTGCATCTTGAACCACTTTTTCGGACTCAGCATCAAGAGCACTGGTGGCTTCATCTAGTAATAATATTTTTGGATTTTTCATTACAGCTCGTGCAATAGCCACCCGCTGCTTCTGCCCCCCAGATAATTGAACTCCTCGCTCTCCTACTACTGTATCATACCCCTGCATATATTGTTTTTCGAGAATTAAAACCTATATATTGTTAACTGTTAAGGTGTTTGGATGACTAAAAATTAGAATTTTGCAAGATATATTTGTTGCACATTATGATAGTGCCCTAAGCTGATTGAAAATTTACCTGCTGCAAACTACTTATGAACCTGTGGGCATTTGCCAGTTCAGCTGCAGCTATAATTTCTGCCTCTGTTGCATTTCCTCTCTTTCCATATGCAATATTGCTTCTGATGGTGTCATTAAATAACACAGGCTCCTGACTTACTAAGCCCATTTGCTGCCTTAACCATTTAACTTGTAGCTTCTGTATTTCTATTCCATCCAGTGTAATTTGACCTAAATCTGGATCATAAAATCTTTGCAGCAATGAGATCACTGTTGACTTTCCACTTCCACTCTCTCCTACTAGGGCAACTCTCTGATTTTGATCAATGTAAACAAAGTGTTAATTTCTCTGCTTTGTAGGAAATATTAGAACATGTTTGCAGTTATCAGACTCATCTGTTACTGGATGAGATTTTGCATCAAACCAATGTGTTTGGTAGGTTACCTTCCTTGAATGAATGGCCAAGCAAAGATCTCTAAATATTTGAACATTAGGCCTGGTGGGATACTTGAAAGTGACATGGCAAAACTCAATTTCTCCCTTCACATTTTCCAGCGTCATTCCAGATTCGTCATTGGGGTCTATTTTTGATTTCTGATCAAGCATAGCAAAAATGGAAGCAGCAGAACTTTTTGCTTTACTTGCATCTGGAGCCATGAAGCCCGATTGAGAGACTGCTGTAGCTGCTATAGTGAGAGAAAAGAAAACCTACAAAACAGAATGATGTCATGAAGAAATTAACTCTAATCTTTTACCTATACCATAACTTATGTCATTCTAATTGATTGAAGCATCATAAAATATCTGACAGGATGAACAAGTTAGGAGAAGAACTTACTCTGAAAACATCTGAGAATGATGTTTTGCCATGTTTAACTAGTTGGGCTCCAGCATAGAAACCACATGCATAGACAGAATACAGAAATAGGTACGATGTTCCCAAGCCAATCCCACCAATTATCCCTTGCCTTATACCTGTCTTAATTGGCCTGTCACATTTCTTTTGGTATAACTCTATCATCTTCTCTTCAGCACAGAAAGATGCAACTGTTCTGATACTCCCTACTGCATCAGTTGCAACTTGACTTGCTTCCTCATAAAGTTTCTGGTGAACATTTAGAATACAATATTATTGGTCAGATGAATATGAATATAAAATAGTAGTTTTTCATCTCTACTTAATAGAAGTATCAACAAAGACACACAAAGGGATCTGATTACTTCCATTGAGATTTCGTCCAAAGTTTTGAATCACTCTAATTCCCTATAAGTTTAAAACTTTGGAATGGTCATATCTATTAGCTCTAGTAGTTGGTAGTTTAGTGACTGTGAGGAACAAACCTTTGCATCTTTGCTGAATCCTCTCATGTACTTTACTTGCAAATGTCCATTTACCATTATCAGAGGTATCAAAACAAGAATGATCAAAGAAAGCTGCCAGTTTGCCTCAAAGGCAATTACCAAGGCAACAATTGCAGTAGCTATATCTTGAACCAGCAAGCCAAGTGCATCCCCAACCAAAGCTCGAAGGGAAGCTGCATCAGTGGAGAGCCTTGCTCCAAGGGCTCCAGTTGAATGCTCAGCTTTGTCAAACCAACTTACTTCCATATTAATTACCTTCTCAAAACACATTAGCCTAACCCTTTTTATCAACTTACAACCTGCTACAGCAAAAAAGTAGGACCTTAATGGGTTAGTCAAGAATGCCGCCACACCAAGGGCAACAAATATTAGTGCCCAAAATTTTGAATCTTTCCGGAGTTCATGTGGAGGCTCATATAAAGTTTTTATCATATTGGAAAGCAGTAGCCCAAGAATGGGTAGTATTGCCCCCATTGCTGTTGCAGCTAGAGTTCCTATGAGTAACGCTGGGATTTCAGGCTTGTTAAGATGTGCCAGGCGGAGGAGTGAGACTTCTGGAGGTGCTTTTGATGCTGTTGAAGGATCAGCTTCAGGGCCTTCTACTTCTGTTTCCAATCGACCAACTGAGGTAGGCACACCATATTCCATTGAGAATGATTTATGACTGCTGTTTCCATTTCCAGATGATCCTTGGCTTAGAGATCGTAGAAAAGAAAACCTTTTACTTGATTTTCTTGCAGAATCCATAAAGTTTTCTGGCTTTTCTATGTTGTTTGCACCATTCTGTTCTGAGTCTCTTTTATTTTCTTGTAATCTAATGAGCTGACTATAGGCTCCATTAGGATCCTTAGTGAGCTCAGCATGTGATCCTGATTAACAGAAACATATAACAATGAAGTGAGATTAACTCTGCTGCATTTATGGAATGTGCCTAGTATTGCAATTATTTTAAATAGGAGACATTGAAACTATGTGTGAGTGTATAGCATGCATGAGCGCATGTGTGTATGTGAGAGCGGGAGAGAGAGAAAGCAGTATCTGTGTGCTGAATTTGATTTCTAATATTAAGATAGTAAGTCTACCTTTTTCTACTACTTTTCCTTGGTGAAGAACGGCAATCATATCAGCTTCCCTTATAGTACTTAAACGGTGGGCTACAATGACAGTAGTACGGTTTATCATAACTCTGTCCAGTGCCTCCTGCACTATTCTCTCAGATTCAGCATCAAGGGCACTTGTAGCTTCGTCAAGAAGTAGAATTCTTGGGTCTTTCAGAATTGCTCTTGCTATAGCAACTCTCTGCTTTTGACCCCCAGAGAGCTGAGTTCCATGCTCACCAACTGTTGTGTCTAGCCCCTAGATTCATAATTTTACAAAACTAGAGAGGTAAAAGGGCCGTCCAGTTTAAAGAGGTACTTATAAAATAATTTTCTTTAGTATCAAAGAATGTGAATTAAATGATGTCAAAATGCCAAGAGAACATTTGGAACCATCAAGCTCCAAATTTTTAAAACACCAAAATACAATTTCAAACTCTATTTGAAACTTTGAGGGCTCACCTGAGGAAGTTTGTCTATGAATTTAGCAGCATTAGCAAGTTCTGCTGCAGCTCTGATTTCTTCATCCGTTGCACCATCCTTTCCATAGGCAATATTCTCTTTAATGCTACAAGTAAATAGTACTGGTTCTTGGCTGACAAGGCCTATTTTGTGTCTAATCCATTTCAGTTTAAAGTCTTTGAGATTGATACCATCAATGAGAATTTCGCCAGCTTGGGGATCATAAAATCTCTCTATCAAACTGATGACCGTTGATTTGCCACTCCCACTTCGCCCTACCAAAGCTGCAGTGGTGCCACTTGGTATGGAAAGAGAAAATCCATTGAAAATCTGGTCATCTGGTCTTGTAGGATAGCTAAAGCTAACCTCCCTCAGTTCTATATCACCACAGATATCTTCTAGCTGCCGGCCAGTATTGTCATAAGCATCGATGTCAGGCTGCCTGTTAATTGTTTTAAACATTATATAGGCTGCAGCTTGTCCTGCTGCAAATGCACCTAAGCTTGGAGATGCCTGCCCCAGAGACCTGGGAAATAATATTAGGAAAGGGAAAATGTGATATGTTTATCCTTTTTATTCTATCAAGTGTATATATTTATTTTAAATAATCAGAGAGTAAGACTTGAACCAATTTTGGAATTGATAGGTCTATGTTACAGGAGATAAAGCAGAAACTTACAAGGAGCCCGTCAATACTGCAAAAAATACAGCTAAGACTTCTCCTCCTGTATATCCTTTGTCTAGTACCAGCTTCCCTCCATACCATATGGTCAAACCATAAGTACTGTAAACAAATAAACGAACTGAACCAAAACCAAAACCTGCTGCCACTCCCTCTTGAATACCAGCCCTGTAAGCTTCTAGTAAAGATTGGTTGTATTTAGCTACAGCTTGCTTCTCCCCGGTAAATGATGCAACCTACATTGGAGGAAACAAGGCTCTTTAGATATTCTGCAGTTAAAGGAAAGAACAAATTAAAGTTCTTTCTGGAGAATGGCTTACTGTTCTAATTGAGCCAATTGTCTGCTCTACAACAGTTGCTGCTGCTGAATAAGCCGCTTGTCCTCGGGATGACATCTTTCCAATAACAAAGCTCATCATGGCACCGGAGAAGACAAGAACGGGAATAGAAGATAGCAGGACAAGAGTTAGAAGCCAACCCTTGATGAATGCTATGACAAAACCTCCAAAGAAGGTTGCCATGGACTGTATGAACTTTCCCACCTGATATTTACTCGAATTGGAAAAAGAGAAAGTTAAAGAGAAGTTTGCTTTCAGTGAAATGGATAAAAAAATTCTTAAACTGTACTCTATGAAGATTAGAGGAAATGGTGCTGATTTTAAACTTTGGTACTGGTCCATGAGTACCTTCTCCCCCATGGCATCCTGAATAAGACTGGTGTCACCTGACATCCTTCCAACAACCTCACCACTAGTAGTCTCCTTATCAAAGAAGCTGATGTCTTGCCTCAATATTGCTTTGAGGTATAAGCTTCTTATCCTTGCAGCCTGCCTCTCTCCAGTGACCATCCAGCAACACATCTCTGGAAGATAGCACAGGTATTTTTTTTTCAGGTCAAACCAAATCATGTTTTAAGTGATAACATGAGCATTATCAGCAGAGAATTTGATGAACTTACGCAGAAAGCATGCGAAAAAGGAACCCACAGCCAGGTATACGAACTTCAGAGATACCTGAGCATAAAATCAATCATCGTGGCATGAAAATTGGGAGAACTTAATGTTGCTGTGGGATCAAATATCCAAAAGGGTGTTGCATGGCAGAATTACACACTTTTATCATGAATTACCTTAGAAACTTCATGAACAAGTTGTTTGGTGTTCAAATTTACTCCAAACGCATCAATTATATCTCCAAGGATTAAACTCATTAAAGGCAGAGAGATTCCACTCCCTATGCAGGCTATTGTCCCAACAATCATCAACAACTGATCTGAAGAGTCTGCAAATGTGAAAAGCTTGTAAAAGGGTACTTTTTTGTTGTTTTTGTCTTTCTCATTGCTCTTTTCTGAATCTTGCTTTTTGTTAGTCTTATTTCCTTGGATATTTTCATGACCTTCAACTTGTGGACGACTTGCTGCCTCACTTGTAGTGATTTCTTCATCCAAGCTGGTCTTTCCTGCCATTTCTATCTGGCTCACAAACACCCCCAGTAACTGGAGAGCTGCAGATGAAGCATTACTAGTTCAAGTCAACAATAAGGTTTATATTACAGCATCATGAGCTCTACATATTTTATCATCAATCATGGGAACAGGTTCCCTTATTTTCATTTAGGTTTGATGCCCTGAATATCTCAAGTTTATGTCCTTGATTTTAGGATATGTGTCCAGTTATAATCTTGGACTTCAGGAATCTGTGCTGTTTCTGTGCTATTTCTTTCCTCTACAATCATGTATTTTCTTTTAGTTACAGCCAACCAAATGGCTATCCATATAGGTATACAATAAATTGCTATACCAAGTATTCAACGTTTCAAAATTTTGAAGAACACAAAAGACGATTGTCCGTTATTTTTGAGTTAAAAACCATCATTGAAGTGTTGAGGATATCAGAAATCTCAACAGAAGAGAAGCTGTATAAATTATTAGCTAGTTGCCTTCAATATTATCAGACTCAACGGTATAGCTATAGATAGAAGAAAAGGAGTCAACAATGGAAGACAGAGTTACCAGCAGGGAGGGAACTGCAATTAAAGGCACACTTCCAGAACCCGCAGGAGTGATCAGAAGTCAGAATACATTCAAAACTATAACATCTATGTGTTTGCAAATATATATAACAGTTTGCAAGAAGCAAAGGCCTTCCGGACTCATTACTCTGTGAAAAGGCAAAAGCTAAAAGGAACCTTGTGCTAACTTCAGATGGTTGAAGTTTATCCTGCCTTCAAAGAATGATGTTAGCAGCAAGCAAACAGATGAATGAAAGGGAACCACACCAGTTGGCAGTAGCTTACTATTGCAAGCTAGCTTGGACTAGTTTAGCTTAGCTTGCTTTGAGATTTTTCTTTTAAATTCATTAGCATAAAGCAAAAGAAGAGGAGAATTTGATACCCACATTAGCCATAACCAACAATATTTGTGTACGGTTTGAATGCACCAATAATCATCTCATGTTTGCCACTTTTTTGAGTATGCACCTCGTGGGTGGTTTAGTGAAGCAGGTTGTGTTGTATGTACTTGCAAGCATGTTCCTGCTTTATTCAGACACTGATGTCATTGGTTAACTCAATAACTAATTAACTCTAATAATGTAGGCTTTGAAAATTTGAAGCTACAAACCTTTCACTCTCAATTCGAAACTTTTTCCATTTTATATCCAAATATATTGATTTTTTATTCTATTTGATTTGATATTATTCTCACATTTTATCTTTCACTTTTACTCTCATACCCTCTTAAAAAAAATTGAATCTTATTGTGTACCCACCAGTTTTATACAGTTTGATATAATATTGGATTTTAGTCATTTTCACTTCATACATATGAATTGATGAAAGAGAAATAATACCAAGTTTTTTAAATCTTTGATACAATGAGGTCACAGATATTTAAAAATAAATTTTTTTGCAAATAGACAATGATTTATCTATATATAATAATATTGTGATATGTTTGATGGAACAAAATTGATTTAAATGAATTTAATTACTAACTGCAGTATTTGACACCAATTCACTGTCATCATTACACTGCTTATGTTGGATGTTGACAATATGGGAGGCCAACCAACCATCATCTCCTACATCATGGTACCCAATTTTTTTATGCAAAGGTTGTTAATTGATTTAGATCCAATTGAATGGACACATGAATTATTGATTGACCTACTTATAAATTTAATCTCTAGGCTTCTTCTTGTTATATATATATTTTTCATATTTATTTTATTTTTATGCTTTTCCATTGGCTCAAGAAACTTAGGGACCACATAATAATAATTTGTCAATTGGAATCATCTTCATGAACTCTTCTGCAAATAGCATTATCTTAACAATACCAAATTTTCTAACCGTACGTCCATAATAAATACAGATTATATTGATAATATAAACAAATATATATTTTAATTAATTTAAATTAAGTTTCAGAAATTTCTCATTATTTTTTAGGGTACTGATAGTAACCTTAAAGATTGGGAAAGTTTGGAAGTTGATGAAGTAAAATACAAGAACAATGAAATAGTAAAATCATTTAAGAGAACTTTATATTTATAAAAAAAATTCATTAGGATGTACTGTGCATGCAGTGAGAGAAGCAAAAGTTTTATTTAATCTCATATAGGGGTATTTTAGGCTATCTAGGTCATAGCATAGGCATGTTAGTACCAAGAACCTGGGGTATACCCTTATTTCTATACAATGTGATTTCCATCACACCTTACATATAAGCCAGCTCAATGTGAAATTATAATATAAGAAATTATAATTTTTTTTTATAGATTTAATATAAAATTAATATATAAAAAATTATAATTTTATCATCTTACATCAAATTTTTATATAAAAATTATAATTTTTAATAAAAATATTGTGAAAAGTATTAATTTTTTTAAAAAATATAAAAATGCAAGTAATATGTATAGAAGTATAACCCATAAAATATTATTGAAATTATTTTACACATAACGTGATTCACTTGAGAGAAAAAATAGAAATGATTCTGTGGTCCTAAAATGAGGTCAACCAGTTGATAATAAAAGGAAAAGGCTAAACAAGGAATCAATTTTAATTTATCCTTCTTTTATAGTGGGATTATTGTACAATTCAAATCAAATATCATTTCTCTACACACAGAAGCAAAGTATGAAGTCTGAACATTGACAGGAATACCAATATATAGAATGTTGAAAGTTTTAAAATACAAGACACAATATAAATATATAATACACAATAAAAAAATTTATTAATACAGATATTACTATAAATAAAAATTGATCTAATAAAAATTTGATATTTTTTAAACAAAGTTGAAGAGTTTTAAGAAGTATCTAGAAACACAACCAAGCCTTTCAGTTTAGTGATCACTTTAATGTGGCTTGGATATAATAAAATAAAGAAAAAAAAATGAAAACACTATCATTCAATAGAAATAAACTAAAAAAATAAGGGATTTTTTTTTTCTTTCCTTCCCCTAATTTCTTTTATTTCTAAACCAACCATAGATGCTTGGAGTTGTAGTGCCTATGTTAGTTTACCATTAGAACTTATTAGCTAATGTTTTCTCTCTCTTGCAGGGAGACTCATTTTTTTTTTTTTTTTTACAACAATCTCTTATTATTGTATTGAAGTTTAAAATTTCATATACTCCTTAGAAAATCAGATCGTGTAGTTTGCATAGTTAATCATTATATTTTTTAATTTAAGTTGATTCAAAAAATTATTTTATCAATTGAACCAGTTTAATTGATGTGAATTGATAAAATTCAAAAAAAAAAAAATGGATCAATTTTTTTCTTTTAAACTTTTTTTATTGGATTGACTCAATAAATCTATATAATAAAAAAGCTAAAAAAATTAACATTTTATTAACTAAAAATTCATTAGTTTACTTAAATTTTTTTATTTTTATATAAAATATGAATTTATAGGTCAATTATTATTTAATTTTTAAATAAATTTATATAAATCTATATTTATAACATTTTTTAATTCAATCATTAATTTAACGGATTTAATCAGTCGAATCATGACCTAATAACTTTTCATATTTATTATCTAGCTCAATTTTTAAAACATTACTTTTATGTAAAAAGCAAAAAAAAATATATTAAATTTTAAAAGTGACAAGTTATTTTAGACACATGTAATATTTTAGATTTATTGAAAAGAAAAAAAGTCCCAAAATGAAATCAAATATAATTACACCATTAAAAACGTTAGCACATGTTGAACATGCACACCACGTTCTTTTGTGAAGTGTCCATGTTTGTAACTGCAAAGTTTCTGTGCATTGGTATCTCCAAGACTCTAACCTCAACACAAAAGGGAAAGTGCATTTAGATATTGCTAGTGCTCTATATAATAGGATGCTTGCTTTGTGTTTAATAGGAAGACACCGAATCAATCTCTTTTATATCACTCACTTGATTCTTGCATGTTTGGCCAGTTATCAAGTTTCTGTCCTTTTCATCTATATGCTATGCCTATCCCACTATGCCATCTTTTTCCAAAAAAAAAAAAAAAAGTACTAATCAATATCTCTTTTAGGATTCGATTTCTTTTTAATTTAGTTCTTGAATTACAACTACCTTGATGTTTCATGCAAAAGTTTTATAAAATAATAATAATAAACATGAAATCAAATAATTGATTTTTATTTGTCAAGAGTTCATAAAAAAAAAAATAATAAACATGAAATCAAATAATTGATTTTTATTTGTCAAGAGTTCTTGATTGAAATAATATCCGACATTATTTAAATTTTTTTTTCTTTTTTAGTCACATTTACTATAAAAAGATAATATTTGTTTGTTTTTCTATATTTAAACTTCACATTATTTTTAAATTCAATTAAGCTTTACATACGCCTTGAAGATGACGTTTAAAAAGATATATACTTACAGAGAGGTAGAAGATATCAAATTGCAAATGTAAAATAGCCATTGAAAAGTAGAAAAATCCTGAACTTCTGTAACTTTTAAGACAAAAGAAGCAATAAGATCAAAGGAGAAGTCTAAGATGAAGCTGCACTAGTGTGTAATGCAACTAAATTAGCATAGTCACCACCCTTGTTGAGCAATGTTTCATGCTTTCCTTTCTCTGCTATGACACCATTTTTAACCACTGCAATTAAATCTGCATTCTTAATAGTGGACAACCTATGAGCAACTACAATTGTGGTCCTGTCCACCATGACTCTATCCAACGCATCCTGAACAACTTTCTCAGATTCAGCATCAAGTGCACTTGTAGCTTCATCTAACAACAATATTTTTGGATTTTTCACTATGGCTCGTGCAATCGCCACTCGTTGCTTCTGTCCTCCAGATAGTTGAACTCCCCTCTCTCCTACTATCGTGTCATATCCCTGCATTGTTTGCCAGTACTTACATATGAGAAATTCTATCTTATTTCATCGTAAGAGGAATTTATATCTTTTGCCATGGGAGAGAGCAAAGATGTAGATATTAGAAATTTGCAAGATAAGTTTGTTGCACAAGTCTTGAGGGCATATTGAGCTGATTTAACAATTTGTATAAATGTAGTTTACCTGCTGCAAACCACTAATGAACTTGTGTGCATTTGCTAGTTCAGCTGCAGCTATAATTTCTGCTTCTGTTGCATCCCCTCCTTTGCCATATGCAATGTTGGCCCTAATGGTGTCATTAAACAACACAGGCTCCTGGCTGACAAGTCCCATTTGCTGCCTTAACCATTTAACTTGTAGCTTTTGGATTTCTACTCCATCCAATGTAATATGACCTGAATCTGGGTTATAAAATCTTTGTAATAATGATATAGCTGTTGATTTTCCACTTCCACTTTCTCCAACCAGTGCAACTGTCTGATTTCATTAGTATAATCAAGTTGTTACTTTCTATTTATTGTAAGAAAAAAAAAATAATGCTACACTTATTCATTTTTTATTATAAGTTGTTATTTTCTGCACACTTGACAGAATTTGATTTATATTGACCTCATTTATTTACAAATCTCACTTATTTGAACTTCGAATTCTATCAACTATATATATACATGATTTTAAATTGTGCATTGTAATTGCAATATTAAAGTTGTGTCAGCTCTGTAATTGTAATTTTTTGCAATATTGTCTTGCAACAATCCCAATTATCTACATTTTTTTCAGTAATTGCGACTTTTACAATGTAACAGCAATTGCTACTATCTATGGGAATGCATAAGAATCAGAATTAGAGAGTTACCTTGCCAGAATGGATGGCCAAGCAAAGATCTCTGAATATTTCAACATTAGGTCTTGTGGGGTACTTGAAACTGACATGGCTAAAGTCAACTTCTCCCTTAACATCTTCCAATGTCATCCCAGAGTCATCAGTTGGGTCTATTTTTGATTGCCTATCAAGAATAGCAAATATAGAGGCAGCTGCAATTTTTGCTTTACTTGAATCAGAGGCCAAGGCGCCAGATTGAGAGACTCCAACAGCTGCCATGTTGAGAGCAAAGAACACCTTCAAATAAGGAAATCAAACTATTAGAACTAGAAGAATATGATTGAAATGAAAAGTGACGAGATTGTCAAGGACTTGGAGACACGCATATATTTATGGATGGAGATGATATCAAGTTTGATCTGTCTAATGTTTCATTAATCATTGAATTTACCCAATTAACATTGCCTAGAATTTGACATGCATGATCAACGTAATTAGTAATTGTAATTCATTAATTGATTTGATAAAAACATTTTAATTTTCTTTTAAGTGTCAACTTCTATACTGGTGGTAATTGATTTTTGTTTGTATACATATGCAAAAAATAAACATAAAAGATATAAAAGAGCAAGAAAACACCTTGTACATAAAAAGAATAAATTGCCCTTATTGTATAAGTGATGGGGAAAAAAAAAGCCACTAAGATCTATTTTTCAAGTATATATGATAAATAAATAACACTAACCAAGTGAACAATGACAGAGACAAAGTGAGGAAAAAAAAATAAAAATGACTTTGAATTGTTATTCAAATACGTATATATCATAATAATTTAATTTAAAACGATCTCACTTGCAAACATAATGTGTGACATTGTGAACAAGTTGATTAGGAGCATAATAACTTACCCGGAAAACATCAGAGAATGAAGTTTTGCCATCCTCAACAAGCCGAGCTCCAGCATAGAAAGTGCATGCATAGACAGAAAATAGCAAGAAGAATGATAGCCCAAAGCCAATTCCACTTATTACACCTTGCTTTATGCCTGTTTTAATTGGCCCTTCACATTTTTTCCTATATAGTTCCATTACTTTCTCTTCAGCACAGAAAGATGCAACTGTTCTTATACTCCCTACTGCATCATTTGCCACTTGACTTGCTTGCTCAAACAATTTCTGCCACAAATATTAGAATATCAGTTTTTATATGTCAAATTTATACATGTTCTATTGGGAAAAAATTATAGCTAAGAGAAAGAAGTATTCATAGAAAATGATCTTAATGCCATTGATTATTAATGCTTGTAAGGAAGTTTTGCAGATCCACTTTGCATAAACATTGAAAAGGACAAGGAAATGGATTTTAGTACTTTCATTCAAATTAATTCTACCTAAGTTGAAAATTTAGATTTTTTATATTCATTTACAGTCTATGATATGTATAAAATAGCACTATACTGGTATCTGATACATATATTGATACGTACAATTGACGTATTGGGTGAACTCTTGATAGAAGAGATTTTTGTTGCTGTTTAATAAATGAGGGGGTTATGTGCACATTTTCAAATCACAAGCCGTCCAATTGTGTGAAACCCCTAAATTCCTATGGGTCCCATGTTGATCAATGATCAGATGCAGTAACTGTAGTTGTACTTACTAGATCCTGATCCGCTGTTAAAGGGGGTTTCGTGTATATTAAAGAAAGTTGAAGGGTGTTTTGTGTAATTTACCCTACATTTTTATATGTACGACGTATTATTTAAAGTAAATTACACTCACCTCTCTTGTCATTTTATTTGATTACACTTACACCCTTCTATTTTTATAAATATACACTATTTGCCTTTTTCATATATATTTACCTTCATTTTCCTTCTATTTAAACCTATACTCACCTCCCTTGCCACATAAAAATAAGGAAGGTGAGTGTATATTTCTAAAAATAAAAAGGTATGAGTGCAATTGGACTAAATCTCAAGAGGTACGAGTGTAATTTGACTTATTATTTATAATATTACTTTATTTTTTATTTTTGAAATTTGTTGTATCTCTATATCATATGGATAGTGTCAATATCAGTATAAGTATAATATGACCTGTTATTT
Organism: Saraca asoca; assembly: GCA_026873985.1. NCBI lineage: Eukaryota > Viridiplantae > Streptophyta > Magnoliopsida > Fabales > Fabaceae > Saraca > Saraca asoca. The sequence continues at coordinate 3,603 of JANHAO010008467.1, read as the reverse complement.
ATAATATTACTCTATTTTTTATTTTTAAAAATTTGTTGTATCTCTGTATCATATAGACAGTGTCCATATCAGTATATGTGCTACTACATAGTTAACAATAGCAAAAGGTTGCTTAATAATGGAATTTAGGGGACAAACCTTTGCATCTCTGCTGAATCCAGTTACAAACTTGAACTGCAGATATCCATTTAGAATTAAAAGAGGCACCAAAGCAAGAACTATAAGTGCAAGCTGCCAGTTTGCCTCAAAAGCAATGACCAAACCAGCAACTGCAGTGGCAATATTTTGAACCAGCAAGCCAAGTGCATCCCCAACTAAGCCTCTCATAGAAGCTGCATCAGTAGAAAGCCTTGCTCCAAGTGCTCCACTTGAATTCCCAGCTTCATCAAACCAACTCACTTCCATATGAATCACTTTCTCATAACACTTCAGCCTAATCCTCTTTATCAGCTTGCAGCCAGCCACAGCAAAGAAGTAGAATCTTGATGGGAAAATAAAGAAGGATGCCACACCAAGGCCAACAAATATTAATGCCCAGAATCTTGCATCTTTCCGGAGTTCATCTGCAGGCTCATAGAATGTCTTTACCATCTCAGAGAGCATTAATCCAAAAACGGGGAATAATGCTCCATTTGCCACTGCTGCTAGAGTTCCTACAAGCAAGACTGGGATTTCAGGCTTGTTGAGATAAGCGAGGCGGCCGAGTGGGATATCCGGAGGCAGTTGTGATGGTTTTTCAGGAAGATTTTCAGGTTCTCCTGCTGCTGATTCCAATAGGCTAATGGAGGTAGGCACGCCATATGTCACAGAGAATGAATGACGGCTGCTGTTACCAATCCCAGATGAACCTCTACTTATTGATCTTAAGTGAGAAAATCTTTGACTTGATTGTCTTCCAGAATCCACAGCACTTACTCGTCTGTCTGATTCACTAGCATTATCTTCTTCTGATTCCTTTCTGATCTCTTGCAATCTAATAAGCTGGCTATAGGCTCCATCAGGATCCTTAGTGAGCTCAGAATGTGAACCTAATCAGCATATGAAGATACAGGTTTCAGAATCCTTCATAGAATTGTGATCACACTAGACAGGAGAACTTCATTTTCATTTCTATGAGAAGATTATAAGTATATACCTTTTTCTACTATTTTGCCTTGATGAATAACAGAAATAATGTCAGCATTCCTTATTGTGCTTAAGCGGTGAGCTACAATGACAGTTGTTCGGTTTATCATAACTCTGTCCAGTGCTTCCTGTACTATTCTCTCAGATTCAGCGTCAAGGGCACTTGTGGCTTCATCAAGAAGTAGAATTCTTGGGTCTTTCAGAATCGCTCTTGCTATAGCAACCCTTTGCTTTTGACCCCCCGAGAGCTGAGTCCCATGCTCACCAACCATTGTGTCTAGTCCCTATATATCCATAATTTTACACATTTACAACTCTATCAAAATTATAAACAATGTCAAAATAATATGGTTTGTTTCGATGGGGAAGAATGGAGGGAATGAAGGGGGAGAAAGGGCTGTCTTCACAACGAAAATAAAATTGGAAAGATAACTCTCAATTTCCTTTCCTTCAACTCTTTTTTCCTTATTTCGAAACAAACCTCAAAGAGAATGTTTGGAACCAACAGGATGTTCCTAATTTCTAAGCAGGAAAATGCAATTTCAGTCTATTCCTGATTTGAGGGCTTACCTGAGGAAGTTTGTCTATGAATTTAGCTGCATTAGCAAGTCCTGCTGCAGCTCTGATTTCTTCATCTGTTGCATCATCTTTTCCATAGGCAATATTCTCTTTAATGCTACAAGTAAATAATACTGGCTCTTGGCTGACGAGGCCTATTTTCTGTCTAATCCATTTCAATCGAAACTCTTTGAGATTAATACCATCAATGAGAACTTCACCAACTTGTGGATCATAAAATCTCTCAATCAAACTAATGACTGTTGATTTACCACTCCCACTTTGGCCTACCAAAGCAGCAGTTGTTCCGCTTGGTATTGAAAGAGAAAATTCATTAAATATCTGCTCTTCTGGCCTTGTAGGATAACTAAAGCAGACTTCCCTCAGTTCTATATCTCCACAAATATCATCCAGCTGCCATCCATTAGTGTCATAAGCATCAATTTCTGGCTTTCTGTTAATTGTTTCAAACATCTTAAATGCTGCAGCTTGTCCTGCAGCAAATGCTTTTAGGCTTGGAGATGCTTGCCCCAGAGACCTGAAAAACAAATTTAATCAAAGACAATGAGTTAAAGTCTGTCATTTTTATTCATCGTGTATTAAATATTCCAATGCAACAGAAAATGAGAATATAAAATGGAGGAATAATCGATTTTAGGAATTAAGGTTCATACTATAGAAAATAAAGCAGAATGCAACTTACAAGGAGCCCGTCAGTATTGCAAAAATTACAGTGATAACCTTCCCTCCCGTATATCCTTTCTCTAGCACCATTTTCCCCCCGTACCATATGGCCAAACCATAACTGCAAAAAACAAGGAAAAAGGCCAAACCGAAACCAAAACCAGCAGCCACTCCCTCTTGAACACCAGCCTTGTAGGCCTTGGTTAAGGATTGATTGTATTCAGCTATAGCTTGCTTCTCCCCAGTAAATGATGCAACCTGAATTGGAAAAATGGAGAGTTCATATATTCTGAAGTTATGTAAAGGGACATTATGAAGTTCTTTCGGTTGGTGTGCATACTGTTCGTATAGAGCCGACTGTTTGCTCTACAATAGTTGCTGCTGCAGAATAAGCGGCTTGTCCCCGGGATGTCGCCCTTGCAATAATGATGTTCATTAAAGCACCAGCAAAGACAAGAGGAGGAATAGAAGATAGCATGACAAGGGTTAGAAGCCATCCCTTTATAAATGCTATCAGAAAACCTCCCAAGAAAGTTCCCGCCAACTGTATAAACTGTCCTACCTGAAAATGAAAGCAAAATAACTATCTTAAACTCTGTTTTATGAGGTTTAGATGAAAATTTGATGATTTTAGACTTTTGTGGTGGTTCATTACTACCTTCTCACCCATTGCATCTTGAATTAATATAGTGTCACCTGACATCCTTCCCACAACCTCTCCGGTATTAGTTTCCTTGTCAAAGAAGCTAATATCTTGCCTCAGAATTGTTTTGAGGTACAAACTCCTTATTCTTGCAGCCTGTCTCTCCCCAGTGACCATCCAGCAAGTCACCTCTGGAACATAGCAAGCATGATTTCTCTTTGTCACAACAATCCAGTTATATTATGTTATTTGGTATATTTTTTAGCAAAATCAGCCTAGAACCTGATGTACTTACGCAAAAATGACGCAACAAAGGTTCCGACAGCCAGGTATACAAACTTCAAGGACACCTGAGGAGAAACTAAATCATTATGACATGAAATTTTGGGAGAATTTTCACCGTATAAAAATTCACATTTAAGTTCCTGTAGGAATAAAAGGGTATTTTTTACTTATACCATGACCACGCATGTATCACGTTTCTAGTAAATATAGATTAGTAGAGAAATGATAGAGCCTTGGAGCTCTATATTAGACTTAGAACAGAAAGGAATTCAGAGAGAAAGAAAACAGAGGTAGGAATAGAGTAGAAT
>JANHAO010008466.1:0-19225 GCA_026873985.1 Saraca asoca | reverse complement strand
CTTTATTCATCAATCTATCTGGATAGTTGAGCTGCAAGGATTTCGGTAATTAGAAAGAAGCAAAACTTCCCTGTGGGATCGACCCGTATTCGCCGGTTCTTTACTATAACTACACTTGCGGTTATATTTTAAAACGTACAACTAGTTCACAGTACATCACACATCTTCCCTGACAGGTCCGATAAATTCTGCTATAAAGTCTGCTAGGGCTTGTCCCTTAATTGTTGACCTCAATTTGTAGTGGATGTCAAACTGGGCAAGCTCAATTGCCCACTTAAGCAAACAACTTGAGGCATCCATCTTTTGAAGAATCTATCTTAACGGGTACTGAGTAAGCACCTTAATGGTGTGCGCTTGAAAGTAAGGTCACAATTTTTTAGACGTGACAACAAAGTAGAAAACGAGTTTCTTTATAGGAGTATATCAGCGTTTAGCAACCTCTTACTCATGTAGTAAACTGGGAGTTGCACTCCATTTTCTTCTCGGATAAGAGCTACGCTGATAGCATGCTGAGATACTCCCAAGTAAAGGATGAGCTTCTCACTTTCTTGTGGCTTGGACAACAATAGAGCTCGACCCATGTACTCTTTTAAGTGCAGGAAGGTAGCTTCGCACTCTTCTGTCCATTTGATCTATTTTGCTTTCCTCAGGATGTCGAAGAACAGTAGATATCTGTCTATTACTTTTGAGATGAATCTGCTAAGTGCTATAACTCGACCAGTTAAGCTCTGAATGTTTTTAACCCCGGTTGGGGATCTCATGTCAATGAGTGCCTTGATCTTCTTCGAGTTTACCTCTATCCCCCTGTCATTAACCATGAACCTAAGAAATTTTCTTGAAACTACTCTAAATGCGCATTTAAGCAGATTTAATTTCATCTGGTATTTCCTTAAGATTTGGAACATTTCATCTAGATCCTTTAGATGATCCAAAACCTGTCTAGATTTTACAAGCATATCATCCATGTAGACCTCTATAGTCTTCCCAATCTCTTTTTTAAACATCATGTTAACTAGCCATTGGTAGGTTACTCTTGCATTTTTTAGCCTGAAGGGCATCACCTTATAGTCATATAATCCTCGATCCATGATGAACGAGGTATGCTTCTCATCTTGGGATTCCATGGGTATCTGATTATACCCAGAATATGCATCCATAAAGCTAAGGAGTTTATGCCTGGCTATTGCATCAACGAGCAATTGAATTCTTGGTAATGGGAAGCTATCCTTTGGGCATGCTTTATTGAGATCAGTGAAGTTAATGCATATTCTCCACTTTCCATTCTTCTTCTTCACCAAAAGAAGATTGGCTACCCAGACTGGGTAGTGAGCCTCGAATGAATTAGTTGGCCAACAATGTGTCTATCACTTCTTTTAGAGCATTAAAATTCTCAGCGGTCAGCAATCTCTTTTTGTGGCGAATTGGCTGATGGTGAGGATCAATATTCAACTTATACGACATAATTTTGGGGTCAATCCCTACCATATCCTCATGATTCCAAGTAAAGACATCTAGATTTGCCTGGAGGAAATCAGCCAAATGGACCTTCATATTAGAGGGTAAATTCTTTAAGCTTAAGCCACTTCTAGCCATCTACCTGGCTGACCCATATCTTCTTGGGCTCTTCTATTGATCCAGTCTCCCTATCAACTTCCAGGTCATGGGGGTGGAGGTCGTGATTGACTTTCGCTAAGGTCAAAGCTTGAATTCCTTATTAGAAACCACATCAACTCTTTTCTCCCTCTCCCTAAGCTTAACAGCATCTTCATAACATCGCCAGGCTATGTACTACTCACCTCGTATGCACCTGACTCTAGTTGGGGTTGGAAATCACACTGTCAGCATTTTAGTGGACATGACCAGATCTAAATTGTTCATCGCTAGTCATCCCATCACTATTTTGTATACCAAAGGGTAGTCTACAACTAAAAAGTCAGCTAGAACAGTGGATTGGCAGTCTTTATCCCCTAAAGTGATGGGGAGTCTGGCTTGCCCTATTGGAAATATCGCATCACTAATGAAACCAAAAAAAGCTTCAGGTGAAGGTTTCAGATCACTTTGGCTTAGTCTCATCTGCTCAACGCATTTTTTGTACATAACGTTCACTGATCTGACAGTATCTAACATGATCCTTTGCACCTCAGCATTGCTGACCTTGGCCCTTATGACAAGAGCATTATTATGAGGGGACTGGATTCCCCGCACTTCATCGTCTACAAAGGTGATGCATTCTGAGACAGTCTTGGCTCTCTTAATGGGTCTGTCAGAATCATATCCCCAGATAAGACATAGCTCGTATTTCATACTTATCATTCATGTGAGCTATGTGAAGTTTCTGCAATGTGCAGCCCACCATGGATTGCGAAGATGGTTCTAACCACTACTATTTGCTCCTGTTCAGGATTCTGGGAAGGTTGCCCTGACTGCTGCTGAGATCGTTGACCCATAGGTCACACTACATAATCTTTCAAGTGACCCTTCTTGATCAGGTCTTCAATTGTGTGTTTAAGCAACCTGCATTTAGAGGTGGTGTGCCCAATGTCATTATGATAGGCACAAAACCTAATAGCGTCCTTATACTTTGGCGGGGTCAGCAGGGGCCTAAGTTGCTTGAAATTTTCCCTATGCTTTTCTGTGACGTATATCCTTTCTGGAGAATCGGATAGGATACTATAATAATCATGGCGATCTCAAGGTTCAGATCACTCTATCCTAGCTTTCTTGGCAAGTTAGGCATTCGCGCTGTTAGTTTGGCCCATTCTGCTCTTGCCACGGTTGTTCCTTCTCCCGTTCTAACCGGAAGCAGAGCCACTTGTTTCATTCTTCTGTCTAGACTTTTTTGGACCTAAAGTTTCCTCCCATTTGACTTCTTTAGTGGCTCGCTCATAGAATTTGCCCAAGTTTTTTATCGAGGATTTGTATATACTTTCGTATAGCTTCCCATCTCTATGAAGTCCTACTAAAATTGCTATTAGGATGCTATCATCGAAGGGATTCTCCACGTTGTTGACCTCACACCAGAATCTTGCAATGTAGTCCTTCAATGATTCATCCCTCCGTTGGAAAATTGTTGCCAAGTGGTAAGACGGTGCAAGCTACTTCTTGAAGGCTTTGTATTGATTAATAAATTTATTCTGGCATTCCTCCTAACTGCTGATGTTGCGAGCTAGAAGGCTTTTGAACCATGCTCGAGGCACATCTCCAAGAGTGGCCAGGAAGACTTAGCACTTGACTAGGGGATTGCTGGTTTAGAGGTCCATCTGGATGTTAAAAGCATCCAAATAGTCATATAGGTCACTTCTTCCATTATATGGTGGAATGGCAGGAACTTTGAATTGGTGGGGAGAGGCTTTGTCTCAATTTCTTTGGAAAATAGGGTTCTCCCATCAGAGTGATCTAATTGGTCCTAGGTTGAGGGACATTTCTCCAACCGCTGGACTCTTTACATTAGCTCCTCAATCATCAAATCTTGAGCTTCAAATCGTTGACCCCTATCATTGTCCTGGCCTACTTCCAAGCCTTCAGTGTGGCGTGAATTCCCAGGTTATTGGATTCCATCGTGCTTGTGAGCTCATTATCCTTTTGACTCAGGTCATGAGCTTGAGGAGTGATATGAATTGGCTCACTAAGCCCCTTCTCCAACTAGTTTCTCCCTTCAAGCTGGTATCTGTCTATGTGGTTCCTGGGCTGCTCTTCTAGGTGGGGTGGCTTCATCATGTTTTTGCACTCCTTAAGCGTGTGTCTGAGCCAAGGCTTCAACTACATCGACAAGTCTCTTAATCATATTTTCAAGTGCTTCTTAGTGTTGATGTCTCACCTGTATGCCGTCAGCCTCCAAAAGAATGGAAGAGGTACTTGCCAGAACTGGGTTTTCATCTTCTGGCACGTTTCATCATTACTCTCCACAACCACCTGGTTGATTAGTGATAGCGTCAGAGCTCTTAGTTGCTCTTCCTTTTACCATTGTGATTGATTGGGGAATGAACAGAAAAGCAGTCTGGTCCCACTATGCATGCCAAAATGTTGACAGTCGATTTTGATAATCGGTCAACTGAGGATTTTAAGACCCAAACTGCTTGTTAAGAGCACAAAGAATGCAAGAAGATAGCAAGAGAATAAGAAGAAGAGCAAAGGAAACATATAGAATTTTATCGTGATTCGGCTAAAGTCAAGATGACCCCTATGTCCATGATGGTTATATTGGCTTCATGCGGTGGTTTCACTATACAATTAAGCAAAATAACAGTACATGTATTCTATGGCTATTTTTGCAGGGGTTTCTGTATATATTTTTCTCACTTGTCTGATATGATGACTCTCCTTCCTATTTATAGATATAGAGAGGGTTACAAATGTAATTTGACAAACTGTAAAACTATCATTACCGTCGTAATGAGTAATAAATACTTTGCGTCAGACAATAAATGTCAGGTAAATCATTGCCAGTTCTTAAGAACTGGTTTGTTGGCCGGAAATGTAATCTAGGATATTGATTGGGCATTCCGCAGTGACAACTAAAAGGGAGCTTACTGGGCATCCTGCGCTCACCTAGCAACATGAGCTTGTGCTGAGGTAAGCTGCCAGCTGGTTTCTGTGACCTCACTCCAGAAGACATAGGCCTCTTTCTCTCGAACTAGCCCATTAAACTCTTGACCGACCCATTAGACCTTTGCCAGCTCAATCCACTTGGTTCCAAAGAATACCTATAACAATTACATTTTAAAAATTATTTATTTATTCCAATTTTTATCTATTTTTAACTTAATTTATGCTTTGTATTAAATTATTTTTTAAAACAAATAATTTTATAAATTACGGAACTTTGATCCTTCTTTAAGATAGTAGGCCAACCTCTTCTCTTTGGCGTGCATGGGATGCCCAGACCAATTTCTAAGCTTCAAGGTCTTAGAGACCTTTTGACAAACCGCATGTATTTCGAAGGTCTTCCAAATGGTAGATATTTGGTGGTGTTACAGAAGCTTGCTATTGGCCCATGTGATTTTCAAGTCATGCTGGGGACACGACAATCTGACTTTTCAGATTCCCACGTATCATGGGCGCAGTAACTTTAGTTATGGATTTTTTTTTTTTTTTTTGCAGCTTGTAACCTCTTTTCCCTTCTTACTGTATCTTTTGATAACGGAAAAAAAGTATTATATGTGCTTTAGTAATTAATAATTTTAAAAAGTGTGTATCAATAATATAATTATAATTACATCAATTATATATAAAATATTATTATGTGTTCCATTTTTTTCCAATTGCAATGACATTATATTTATATAAATTGTTTTAGAATGTTATTAACACTAATTTAATTCTAGGTAAAAAAACAAAATTTTCTATTGTAATATTTCTAAAGTTTGTTACACATTTTTGTGACTTTATTTTAAAAAAAATGTTCTATCTTGAAATCTTTTGTTTCTTTTTTGTGACAAACTTTATTTAAAAAAATTCTAAACTCTAAATTCTAAACATGAAAGATATAAACTCTAACCTTAAATACTAAATCTTTTATTTCCTTTTTGTGACAAAATTTATTTAAAAAAATTATAAACTCTAAATTCTACGCATGAAAAATATAAACTCTAACCTTAAATACTAAGTTCAGTTAGGTCCAAAGAAAAATTTAATTCAAAAATATTAAATTTATGCATTAAAATAGATCCAAAGATTTCTTTTTACCATAATTAAATGTTAATAATTGCAAATAATTAAATAATTAATTAAAAAAGACATATGATTTTGGACGGAAAGGAAAGATGGAGAGAGTGACATGTGTGCACCAAAGGCATACTCTATCATATATAATACTAGAATAATATTCGTGCGATGTATAATTTTGTTGTAAAATATAAATATTATATATTTATTTATTTATATAAACTATGTTAAGTAAGATCTAAAGAAATCTACATATAACATATGTTTGTAATTGTTATAAAATAATTTGAAAATGTAGTAATTATTGTAAATGTAAATAATAATAATAATAATAATAATAATAATAATAATAATAATAATAATAATAATTTTTTATTTACTATCTTATAAAACACTTAAAATTTTATCTAATTATAAAAAAGTATAATTTAGTAAAAAGAGAGCAAATATTTTAATAAAAAATAGTAAAATCTCAATCAGCAAATTAAAATTAAAATTTAAAAACTTATATTAGACATAAAGATAATGATAAGAAATTAATTTTTAAAAATTAATCAAAATTTAATTTTCTAATTTCTACCACTCAGTCTTAAAAATTCATAGGCAAGAAGAATAAAAATAATAAAATCTCAATAAAAAATTAAAACATAATGATAGAAACTTAATTTTAGGAGATTAACTAAGATTTATTTTTTGACTCTAAATTTTTTCTCTAGATTCCCAAAAAGTAAAAAAAAAGTATAAATAAATAATAAAATCTAATAAAAAATCAAAATATAAGATAGAGGTAATAGTAGTAATTTGATTTTAAGAATTAATTAGGATTTAATATTTTAATTTTCTTTCTCTTAATGTTTGAAAAAACAAAGAAGATAAAAATAAAAATAAATAGTAAAATTTAACTTTTTTATTATGCAACATGTCTTCTCTAAAAATAAGAATGATCTGGCACCACCAGAATAATACTAACGTTGCATTAATACCTTTCAAGGAATCTCTTTTATTAAATAATATAAATAGACTAGAATAATACATATGTGATGTATAATTTTCTTATAAAATATGAATATCACCTATTTATTGATTTATATAAACTATATTAAAGACCTAATAAATTTTACTTGTATTGCATATTTGTAATAGTTATAAAATAATTTAAAAGTATATTAATTATTATAAATATAAATATCAAAAAATAATAATAATAATGATAATAATATGGTTAAATTAATCAGTTGATTCATATAGTTTCATTTGAATTTGCTCTTAATAGTTTTTTTTTTCTATTTGGGTACTTATAGTTAGTTAAAATTTATATTTGACTCCTTAGTCGAAGAGGCCGTCAAGTCCGTTAGTCTAATGCGTACATAGATATTTGGCTGGAAACGTGGTGCCTATGTGGAAGAATAAATAGCTCCCACCATGACACTAATGTGGAGCATTGGTTAAGTGAGCCATGTGACCTACTTCTTCTCCTTCTTTAAGCCTTGTTAGGATTTTATTTTTTTCTAGAATACCTTTTTTTATGACAAAGTTTTCAGTCTCATAGGGTAGTGTTAAGACTGAATATTCAACTTTAAGTAGCAACATCAAAAGGAATCATTTATGTGCTTATGAGGACCAGTTGAAGCTTTTCACTTCAAGCATAATCGCAAACCCTGGGAGTAGATTTCTTAGTTGTTATAACTACAAGCCACGGATAGGTTGATTTCAATGAAAATCCATTTTCTTGGTACATTATCTAATTTCTTCATTCTTGTAGGTTCCATGGTCATGTGGTTGGTTTGAGTGGCTAGATAATCCCACTAATGTTGCTGTTAGAGAGGATTTGCAACAAAATGTTAGAATAAGGGTGTTGGAAAGCTCTATTAAAGAAGTTGAAGCTTAAAGAAGTTGAAGCTTGTTTTAGTATTATCATTTTGTGTTTAGTTATACTCTTAGGTTGTTTATATAGTCTTGTATAACAAAAATTACTAATATGCTATGCATTTAGTTAAGAACATAGTTGTAAGTACTATTCAGTGAATAACAAATTAAGTTTGTTGGTGAAATTTTTCATGATTTATTTGTTAACAATTTTTCTTGATTAGTTAAGAACATGTTGTTATTATGTATTTTTCTTGATTTATTTTTTTATTAACAATTTTTCTTGAATAATTTTTCTTAATCTATTTGTTAATAATTTTAGTTGATTAATTTGTTGATGTGATTAATTTGGTAATACTTTTTTAGTGGCTAGAGCAAACTATAAAGATTCAAAATATAAAAGAATGAAATATAAAGCTTCAACTTTTATTTTCCTTCAGTGGATTGTTTGATTTTCTAATTCTTAAAACTCATTTTAGCAAAAAATAATAATAATAATGTGTGTATGAAAAAGAAATTGTAAAATGAGCAACATTTGTATAAAGCTTGAATTGTCAAAAAATTTTGTAAAATGAGTAGCATTTTATTGAAAACAATCTATTTCGAATATATTCTTTACAAAATCCATTAAATATCTTTAATATATTCCTTAGAAAAAAAAAGGAAAATCCGCTATTAAGCAACAAATTTCACTACATCTACCAACATTTGTCATGAAGTTGACTAAATGGTATTAGAATTCAAACCTAATCAAAATAAAGTTGAATTCATACCAAATTAGCACCTGCCTTTGAAATAGATCAAAATAGTGACTAAAGTAAATATTCCATAGTAACTAAAGTATTCCAAATACATTAAAATAGTGATGGTATTATATAAATCCATACTAACTAAATTATTAAAAAAAAAATCCACTCCTAATTGAATCACCTTAATGCTAAAAAAACATATGGTCCATTACTAGGTGCCTATTCTTGACTAGTACGAGGTGGCTGTGATGCCATAATTATCTCTTGGTTGTCTCTCCCTCCACTTGCTCTTTTAAGAGACTTTTTGACAAGATATTTTACCCTTGTAGTAGCTCCTCTTATAGTAAACAAAATCCTTACAACAGCTGCACCCCTTAGAGTCACATTACCAACTGTTATAGCAGGCCTAACTCCTTTTGTACTAGGAATTGCAACCCCAACATTTGCAACACTCCCAATGATCCCCTTTCCACCTCTTGTAGATTTGGTCCCTTTTGTTACATATGATTGATTTTTATAGGTTCTTTGGTTATGCCCATCATTATTACACTTAGAGTATCTCAAGCTTGTCCCCGTTCTTCTTAGTTTGTTAAGGTATTTTGATTCATCCATTCCCTTCTCCTTAATTTTTTAAGTCTTCTTAGGGTTCTTGTATGTCTTTGAGCAAAATTGGCTCTTTATTGCTTGTAGGCCATATGTTCTTGCCATTAATAGGGTTCATAATGGAAGCATAGCAAGCCCTATATGTGTCAACTAGAAAGTATGTACTAATGTAATTTTCAAATACTTTTCCCATGAAAAATATGCATGCACAAGCATGCTTACAAGGAATTCTAGTGAGTTGCTAGAACCTATAGCTACAATATCCTTAATAGAAATCTATAACAAACTTGTTTGGGTAAGTTCCAACTTCAAATTTGTTGCCACCAACCCATTTGGATGACCATTTTCTTGACTTATACACCTCCTTTTCAAGCCTTTTTTTTATAGTTTAAGGGAAATATTGCCTTTATAAGCTTGATCTTTAGTTCTTTTCTTAGCAAATCTACTCATTTAATAACATCTAATCCACTCTAACTTGGTGATGATGGGTTTATCCCTGACTTTTAATATCCTACCATTAAATGACTCAGAAATATTGTTCACTGTCGTGTTTGTTTTTACAGTGAATTAGAATACAAATCTAGCCCACTATGCTTGAGGAATGCTTATTAGTTTATTTTATGTTCTAGGTTTGATTCTTTTCAACTAATTTATGTGTTTCTCCCATTTTTTGTGGTAAGCTGCTGTGGAAACTGCTAGTATCAAATCCCTTAGCACGCTACCTCCTCTATATTTCTTCTTGATAGTGACAAAGATATGTCTCACAAAACCTACGCTCCATACCTGTAATAAGAACTCCAATATTGGTCCCAATCCTGACAGTGATCAATTAAAAATACATTACCTTAAATTACCAAAAAAATTACATTAAAATTAACAAAATTAATGCAAGATAAATACAAGAGAAACAAATAATACCTTTTGCTAGTTAGATATGAATGTTCATCTTCTCTGATCACCGATGTCTTCCAACAATATAATAAGGAACTATAACCATGACTCTTTTATCTCAACTTCTGCAACTGCTATTACTCATAGGAAATATTGATCAATAGAATCTTTACCATTGCAACTAATAATTGACCCCCTCAAACATTTCTTTTAAATGACAACCATCTAAGCTAATGATAAGCCTACATGCATTCAAGAACCCTATCTTTATAGCATTTAAACACATGTGGTACCTCAGAAATCTTGGCTATACTTGTAGTGTGGTTCTCTCCCATAATAGCTTCAAAGTGAATCTAGGATTAACTCTTCTAACTTCTACACTATAATCCTATATCTTAAGAGCCATGTATTTCTTTTTCATGGTTTCTATAACAACAACAAGCTTCATTTTTTGGTTTCAATAGAGTTTTCCGCTATATTCTTAGCCATCCACTTAAAAGATGCTAGATGACCTTCAACAAATTTCATATAATTGTGTTTTGCATTAATGATCTTCATTCTAAATGTTTCTTATCCCCCTCCCCCAAATTTTACTTACCAAGAACACAAAATCACATCCTTCACTTTTGCATTTAGCTCTATATCTAGTCTTGTCATTTGGTCTATGCTTCACATCCCATCCATTCAGCAAACAATATTCCCTTATTATATTCCCAAATTGTTAAATGAAATTGAATTCTAACCCCTTCTTCCATTGATAATCAACCTTCATTTTCAGAAGATTATATCTAGGATATTTAGGCCTTAAGCACTCCTCCCCCTCTATATCTCCATCAAACTTTAATTCCACAATGTCTAAAGATTTACTTTCATAGTTAGTCTAATTCGTCAATATTTTTTTTCTAGCAAGTACATTGGTAGCCCCTTCATCCAAAGGAATAAGAAGTATCTTTTTAGCCTGGCTTGTATGGGTGGTTTTTGGCAGCTAGACAATCTTTGGGAAATCTAAAGTATTGAGTACTAGAGGTTAATTTGTTGCATAGATTTCAAATTTGATTCTAGATATGATTTGATATTTTATCTAATGGCATGGTTTTCTCATTGGTTTAATGTTTAAACCCATTGTTGTTTTAACTCATGAGTCAGGGGCCTTTTAAAGGGTACTGAACTTGAATTTAAGGTTAGATATTGGTAGACATATAGGTTTGCCGTGCTAAACAGATTGTATTAAATAATGGATTATAGTTTGGTGGAAGAAGTTTTTCGTGGTTTATCTTTTTTAGAGGGCACTATATCAATAATTTGTAAATATACAAAGTAAATTATCTTTGCTTATTTAATGTTGTTTTTAATCTTTAGTTAACAAAGACTTCTTTGGCTACAAATATTAATTTTCCCTTTAAAAGTAAAATCTTATATTCAAGCTACAAAAACATACCCAAGGTACTATTATAATCCAACATATATAAGATCAATTTGAACTTTTTTCTTTGCTGCTTACATATATATGTCTTGGCATATATGAAGGAAAGTTATTGCTATCTTAATTTTTAGTATCTTTGATTGATGTTTTACAATTATATCATGCAATTTGCTTTAGTTTTTATAGGTTGTTGACACCAAAATCTGGTCAACCAGTTGAGTTTAGTATTATCCCTGACTGCAAGCTAAATGTGATAGAAAATAATGAAAGAAAGTAGAAAAGAAGAAAAAGAAACAGCAATACTAGGAGTTTATCATGGTTCGGCTAAAGCCAGTTTGGCCCCTACGTCCACGTTGATCTTTTATTATTTATCGAGGAGATTGGTTTTACAGAATATGAATACAGCAATGGGGTTTTCTCTCCATGTACAGTGCTCTCTCACAATTTCGACAAAGTTTCTACATGTATTTCTATTATCTTATGTATATGGTGACCTCTCCCCTCTATTTATAGAAAAGGGGGAGGGTTACAAGTGTAATTTCATAAATAACAAAATGATTACTTTCACTGTTCCAGGCATTTAATGCTTGGTGTCGGATAATTAATGCTGGGAAAATCATTGTCAGATTTCTGGAGAGTTGATGTGTAAGTTTGGAGGCTGAGCTGTCAGTAGAAAATGTGTGCCTTGGGTTGCTAACTGGATTCCATACCAATAGCCATTGTTAGTGGGTGAGCTGGAAGTTGAGCGAGCTGATGGCTCTAATTGGTCTTGTCATCTGTGTCTGGTCACTACCATGAAGGTCGTGGGCTCCTCACTGAAGGGTCGAAAGTTTCTTCAGTGAGATGCGCTTTTCCATTCGCTGAGTTGCGAGATATCTCTAACTTGTACCCGACGATCTGGGGTCCTCGCTTAGTGACCCCAAACTCTGACTTGGGCCTCCATTAGATTAACTGCACCTTCTATTGGACCTTGACTGGCCCAAAACATGCTTATGAAAAATCCATATAACATAAGCCCCCTAAATCTCAGCTCGCTCTATGGGCTGGGAGTTGCAATAAGTGGTTAAAGTCTTTGTCTGCTACTTGCAGGATGACTTAATCTTTATGCTCAATCTATCTTGTTGTCATTTCTATCTTTCGGGCTTTCATTTCCTGTGCTTTAGGCCATGCCTTTCTCTGTGTATTATCTTAGCCATCAACTTGGCAGTCTTCATTATTTCTGGGTCATTCAATTCAGAATAGCCGAATATCTCTTAGACTGTTTGATGAACCCGAGTGGATTTATAAAACCTCATGAAGTTCCTCTTTTTCGTGAGGTCACCTGATGGATGCTTTGATCAAGCACTTCGTTCCCTTGATAGTTTGGCTTTCGAAAAAGCCTTTCAGGACATGGATAGTTTGTTACAGAGGTTTCGGTGACATGGATAGTTTGTTGCATGTAACTTCCTTGTATAGCTTCTCTGCTTGGCTTCTGGGAAGTTTTGTACATATCTTGGATTATTTCTTCACGGTTCTTCTGTGGAGTTCAATCTTGCTAGCCATGTTCCTAGTCCCTTTTTGAATTGCTCTGGGTTTAGGGAGTCAGGAAATGATCCATCGGCTAAAGAAGGCTATTAGTAAGAGCAACCGAGCCCATTCATTTCACCTAATAGGAGTTTGCCTCCTGGAAACTGGCTCTTCTTCCCTTTGCAGGATCGTTAGCTTTAGGCCTTTATTTTATCTTTGTATATTGGTTTTTCTGATGTAAATCTACCTCGTTAAAGGAGGTCTTTTAGTGCAACTCTAAGCATCTTGTTTTTGCTCTTTATCTGTTCAAGTCCGTTGTATGGACAATTTCATTGGTTACCATTGGCAATGTGATTTACCCCTGCAAAATCATAATTTAACAAACATTGTGTAAAGTATTTAAAAGGATAATTAGTTTTCATTATAAGGAATTGAAGCCAATCAGCTTTAATCAATAAACTCCATTTAAAGGATATGTGTGTCGCATCACCAATCAGTCATGCCGGCTCACACAAGAATTCTACGTGTGGCTAATGCCTTACTTGGATGCGAGATCTTGAGTTCATCCACGTAAGAATTCTATGCCAGGCTTTGCACATTACTTGGATGTGGCTTGTGCAAGAATTCTATGTATGGCTAATGTTTTACTTGGATGTGAGATCTTCATTTAACCCTTGACCTACGCAAGAATTCTATGTGTAGCTAGCATATTACTTGGATGCGAGGTCCATCCATGCAAGAATTCTGTGCGACGCTAGCACATTACTTGGACGTGACTCATGCAAGAATTCTATGTGTGTCTAATGCATTACTTGGATACGAGATCATTATTTTACCCCCAACCAGTGCAAGAATTCTATGTATGATTAACGCATTACTTAGACATAAGGTTGATCCATGCAAGAATTTTGTGCGGGGCTGGCACATTACTTGGATGTAGTTCATGTAATAATTCTACGTGTGGCTAATGCATTACTTGGACGCAAGATCATGGTTTTTGCCCCTGACCTACATAAGAATTCTATGTATAGTTAACGCATTACTTGGACGCAAGGTCGATCCATGCAAGAATTTTGTGTGGGGCTGGCACATTACTTGGACACAGCTCGTAGAAGAATTCTACATATGGCTAACGCATTACTTGGATGCGAGATCATGGTTTTAGCCCCTGACCCGTGCAAGAATTCTACGTATGGTTAACGCATTACTTGGATGCAAGGTCGATCCGCACAAGAATTCTGTGTAGGGTTGGCATATTACTTGGACGTACCTCGCACAAGAATTCTACATGTAGTTAACGCATTACTTGGACGTGAGATCATTATTTTGCCCTAATGCTTCGTGACCTGCAATCTCCACGGGCCGTTTGGTACTCCTGATTGTTTCACACATGTGGCTTTTTGTTTTCCAACGGTACCTGGTAATTATTATTTCTAACTTTTGGCATACATACATTGAATCATCATTTATGGGCTGCTATTTTCTCTGGATCATTGGATAGTGGGTAACTGACACCACTTTTGATCCAACGGTAGGGTTATGCTCCCTCTTAAGTTGAAGTGTCTTTCTTCTCCCTCTCACTTTGCCATTTTGAAAGTTTTCAGACTTCCAGTATTCTTAGCCCATCTGTCTCTCCAACTACCGTCACAGTTCCTTTGCCATCGGTCTCCACTGTTTTCTACTTGCTCTTCCAACTATCACCCAAACTTTCCAGACTTTCCATCTCCAATAATCACAGTACGCTACTTCTAACTCTGTATCCTATGCATTTTTCTTCCTTTGTAGGAAATTAGGGACTTGACCTTGTCTGATTAGGAGATTGTTGATGCTAGTGGATAGATATGGTTCAAATGCTTAGTCTCTGATTAGAATAGAATAGTCGGGTTACCGATAGATTCTAGGATTCCCGATGCATAGTTGTTTCTTCTGAGGTTTTGTTGCCTGTTCAGAGTGTCTCCTCTATTTATCAGACTTTAGGTTGTTAGTGCGATGGCATAGGGTGCGCATGGCCTACGGAGTAGGGGTCATTAGTCCCGATTTTGGTACAGTTCACTCTTAGCGAGCTTATCAATCTTTTCTTTTCTTTTTGTAGATAGAAGCGGGTCATGCATGTCATCGCCACTTCATTAGGATTGAGGATGATGAATTGAACTTGTCTTAAGATACGAGGAATGTTTGACAAGCTGGAGTTACGACATCAAGTGGGAGGGAGATCGCTTCAAACCTAGGCGCTCATTTGGGATGCATCGAGGGCCAAAGGATGGCTTCGGGTCAATGCCCTGACCATCATAAGTCCATTGTACGAGTTCACAATGTTAATTCCATCATTGAGTCAAATCGGATCCTTAAGGGATGTAGTGTTATGGTCCCTGCTCTAGACGACTACGTCGCTTATGCTTCTCGGGGTTTCATAGCCATTAGCATCCCACATCTCATTGCGGGATTAAGATTCCCCATTCATCCTTTCATTATTGATTTTTTTGAACAAAATAAAACTTAGCCCATTTCAGCTAACACCAAATTCATATACTTCGTTGATCTCGTTGACCCTTATTCACAAGGTCAATGGCCTTCCTCCATCGTCACCCAAAACCCTCTGCTACCTGTATGACCTCAGGTGTCCGAACTCCGAGGACAAGCTTTATTGCTTCTCGATAAGGTAGATGCCTCACAAGGAAATCCTTCCACAGGGGGATGCGAAGGGGAAGTCTAATGCAGGACATTACAAGTCTCACTAGTTTTATATCTCATGCCCCTCGCTGAGATACCTTAAAAATTTTGATTTCGCTCTTGTTTCAAGTAGGTGGGCTGGGCATGGATAAATTCATTTACTTCCTTGATATCTATTCTGTATTTTGACTTGTTTTAGGTTCTGACCTCTTATTCAATTTTGCAAACGGAATCGGTAAGCGGCCGGCACTCGGGGCCAATGAGTTAGGGATTCTAGATCGATTCGCTTCATCTGAGGATCTTCAGAATGACTTCAGGTTCAATGAGGATGTTGTCTGCTTCCATAAACTCACATCTCCAATAAACACTATTGTGACCAGGGAGATAGGGATAGGGATTCACCAGCTGATGGAGGTTAAGCCAGTAAATTTTAATGACTACGATAAAATTATGGACTTGATCCTTAGATCACCTCCATCAGATAGCGAAGACGAGGCTCTTGTGGTCTGTGAAGTTATTTCAACCCAGGTCATGATGGATCAGCCCCCAGATCCTAGCATAAGACCTGCCCCTGGAGCTTCAACGAAAACTGAGGCCGAAGCGACATTAGCTGTCGTAGAGCAACCATATGCTGCTATCGAGGTCTCTCCACCAGACCCGACCCCCACACCACAATCTAAAGAGGTGGAGGCAACCATTGCTGCTAGCCCTTCCAGCCCTTCCAGTCCCTCTGGTCCTCCTCAAAAGAAGCAGAGGATTGTCAAGGGGAAGAAGAAGGCGACTCCTCAAAACCCATCAGGAATCAATCTCACATAGCCATTGGCTAAGCTCAACTCCAAAATAGAGGGGTATGCTCAGACACTTGTTGAAAACTTTGGCACGATTTTGGGCAATATCAGCAGAGTCAATGCACTAGAGAGCGAGGAACTCTTCCTTGGGAGGCTGGCGGGATGCACAGCTCGATAAGGTTTAATGGTAAGCATCCTTGTTTGCCTTAGTCGTTTAGTTTATTATTAAGTCTAACATTGCTACCTATTTTCATAGAATGTTCTATCATTGATGAAGCTTGTCAAAAGATGCAAGGACTGGGACAGAGAAAGATCGACTCTCATGGACGAGTTGGAAGCCCGATGAGCTAAGGTGCAGCAGCTTGGGGAGAAAGTAAAGGAGTTAGAGAATGCTTTGTCTTGCTAAGTGAAGCATCATGAGGTTATTGAGGTGAGCTTTGATCTCGCCACCAACAACCTTAACAAGGCCAAGATAGAGCTGGATGAAGCCTAATTACAACTGTAGGTAATGAATAAGGTGGCCAATACTATCGAGGGGAAGATAAGAGCTACAGAGCAGCAAGCCAAGGCCTCTGCTGAAGAGGTGACGATGCTAAAGAAAGAGTTATAGCTTGTGAAGGAGAAGGCGGCAAAGGTTGAAGCAGAAATGTCCTCACGTATGGCAGAGACAGCTACGGAGACGAGGAGGGCAACTCTAGCTTCATTCTTTTATACTATGTGGGAAAAATACCTTCAGCTAGACTACTCCTTCTTTGGCCCCCAAGCCATCGAGGCGGTAGAACGAGGAAAGCTCGGGCTACAAGGAAGGGTCTTGGTGCTGGAGTAAGTACCTCTTCTGCCGAGGTTGTTATCCAAGGAGAGGGTAGCTCCCAAGTTGCTAATGTCATTCCTACGCCTAGTGCTTCTGATGTCCCAACTTCTGGTCCACAGCCTATTGAAGGCTCAGCCCCCGAGGCCCCATCCTCCTAGAACAAGAATCATATAACTTGACTTTTTTGGTGCTCCTAGCACATGTAATGAACTTTATGGATAACTTGTATTATTTTATTGTGATGAAGTTAAACTCATGCTTCTTATTGTTTTAGTGCTTGACTGACTATGTGAATCTCATTTACTTATGCTTAGATAAGAATTTGACATGTTAACTATTGTTGCATCATACAACATATAACTTAGCACAAAAATCTCTGATCTTATTCTAAAGAATTCAAAGAATTACATTCATATGTTCAATGAATCAACTATAAGGTACCGAGACACTTATTGATAATATCGGTGGAGGTGCTTAGCATTCCAAGCGTGGGGGAATTCTACTCCATTCATATCCACAGATGGTAGGCTCCATCACTTACAATCCTCTTGACAATGTACAAACCATCCCAGTTCGGTCTTAAGGTCCCCTTACTGGGTTTGCGGTCTCCGGGGAGGACGAGGTGCAGGATGAGATCACCAGGCTTGAACTTTCAAGCTTGCACTCTGTGGTTGTAGTATCTCACTATATGTCGCTAATGGGTTACTATCCTAAAGCTAGCTTTTTCTCTCGCTTCCTCCAGGAGGTCTAGGTTCATAGCGAGTAGCTGGTTATTGTCTTCCGAATCGAAGGTGATTCTTCACTGTGTAGCGAATTCGAGTTCTACGGGAATCATTGCCTCACATCTGTACACCAATAAGAAGGGGGTTTCCCCTGTGGAACTACAAGGCGTGGTCCTATAGGCCCATAGTATCGATTATAATTCATTCGCCTAGGCTCCCTTTTTAGTCTCTAATTTGGTCTTCAAGATCTTTTTTATGATCTTGTTGATGGCTTCCACCTGTCCGTTGGCTTGTGGGTGGTCCACGGCTGTGAAGCTCTTAACAATTTTGAGGTCGTCGTAGAACTTGATAAACTGCTTACTCATGAACTGGGTCTCGTTATCAATGACAATCTACTGAGGGACCTTGAACCTGTAAATGATATTGTTCCATACAAACTTCTTGACCTTAGAAGATGAGATCTCAGTGAATTCCTTTGCCTCCACTCATTTAGTGAAGCAGTTTATAGCCACTATCACATATTTACAATTTCTCTGTTCCATAGGAA
This sequence comes from Saraca asoca, assembly GCA_026873985.1. Taxonomy (NCBI): domain Eukaryota; kingdom Viridiplantae; phylum Streptophyta; class Magnoliopsida; order Fabales; family Fabaceae; genus Saraca; species Saraca asoca. Next base: position 985 of record JANHAO010008466.1, on the reverse strand, counting down.
GTGGTCCGATCAAGTATATCCCCCAAATTATAAATGGCCATGGACTTGTCATTTGCTTCAAGTAGGCTGGTGGAGCTCATGACACCTTTGCAAACCTCTGGCACTTATCACACCTTTTGACGAGGTCGATAGCATCTTGCTTCATGGTTGGCTAATAAAATCCCTATCGAAGGGCCTTTTGCACCAAGGACAACCCCCCAGTATGGTTTCTGCAATGTCTTACATGAATCTCCTCCAAGATGGTATTGTTCGTTTGCTCGAAGATCAAATCGAAAAAATAAAAAAAAATTTTAAAAACCCTAACCGACCAAACTACCTAAATCTCGTTGGTACAATATGTTCTCACAATACAAATAATAAGTTAACGACTCAACCAACCTTTGGCCAAGCTTAGCTGCAAGTGAAGGCTTGAATTGCACCAAAAGTCCAATCCAAGTGTCCTGGCTCCACCAGTTGCTCACACTGGAGAACTATCCAAATGGCCTTAATCTTTGAAGTAACATTCCACTTCCAAGTGCTAGCTAGAGAAGGGAACTAAAATTTCAACTTCACAAGCCGAAATCAAACCTGGGATGCAAACCCTAGCAGAGCTCAAGTATTTCTCTCTTTGTAATTTTTCCCCTTTATACTCTACATCCAAATACGAGCCAAGCCAGGAAAAGGGCAAGCAAACGACATCTCGTTTGGCCAGCATTTCGAAGCCAAAATGACATGTCATTTTGCTTCCCTAAAAAACCATTTTTCAATCCTTACAATTTCATCAAATTACAGTTTGGTCCCTGTAATTTCAGCAAATTGTAGTTTGGTCCCTAGATATCTAATATATCCAAATTGTGGCCATAACTCATTTCCGTTTTACGTGTGACCCGGCAGGCCCTCAAAATATTGGTAAAAGTTCACAATGCCCTTCAAACCATTTGAAGGCATATAAAATTAATCTAATTAATTTTAATTAATTTCTCCAAATTAATCACTTGTGAACTTT
>JANHAO010008465.1:0-19204 GCA_026873985.1 Saraca asoca | reverse complement strand
AATAGAGCTTTATCTAATTTACATCTACCTCATCAGAATTCTCAATTTAAAGGATCTTGAATCAAAATTGAAGAGAATTCACATTAGATGTTTAAGATACTCACCTCAAACTATTGTATTGTATTTCTTACTATACTTCTTGATTACCTTTCAAATTTCTAGGTTGATAAGAATCTGATTATTTATCTCTTGTGATTTCTAGGTTGATAAGAATTGGAGATACAAAGGAAGAGGTTAATCTTCCCTTTGCATCTTCTTTAGTTGTAAGGTTGATTACAACCAGTTGAAGATAGTAAAGAATTCTTGGAATATCTCTAGGTTATAAGGTTGATCATAGTCTGTTGAGATAAAAGAATTGTTATATCTAGATTAGCAAGAACTCGATCAAACCTTGTGTAATAGGTAGGCAAGAGCCCAGTCTAAATCTTGTGTAAATTGGTATACAGGGGCCGAATTAATTCCTATGATAGTTAATAAAAGTGGTCATCCAATTAAGGATTGACCCAGTGGATGCAGACTTAAACTACAATTTCAATTTAAGTTAAACCACTTTAAAAATATATGTCTTTATTGATCTTTATATTTCTACACATTTTATTTCTACTGCACATAAGATTTTATTGTTTATTGTTTCTGAACTCTGATATACCATTCTACTGCATTTTTGGATTACTACAATTCTGTTTATCTACTAAACTGGTTCAAATTAATCAATCTGTAATTGAATTCCTAATTAAATCAGTGACTCGAATATTATCTTGATTATCCAATAGAATCTTTTTAAAAACTCTTCTGAAACAAGAATCCAATCTCACTTTAAAAAGAGTATACATATTTTACGTTGGTAAAAAGGGCAAGATCTTGATATTTCTCTGGACTTACATGTTTACATTGCTTTTCTTTATTATGTTGTTTACTGGAATTATTATTTTGAATACTTTGGAATATGATAAAATATGACTTGATTATGTGCCATGGTTATTAACAGCTCGAAGTTGTGTGAATAGTATGATTTATAACTATTATTCTAAGAAATCCTGAGAAAGATTTAATGTGACATGACAATATGATTTGAAATAATGTAAAAAATGATTCTTGTGAAATGCTAGAACATATTATGGTATTATGATATGAACTTATAATGATTCATGAGGATGGCTTGTGGCCATGAGAAAATCATAGTTCTTTATAGTGTGAAAATTAAAATGCGTTATGATACTACTCAGAGATTGATTCCCTCGATCTTTATGATGTGTGGGATAATTCTGGCATGAGTTATGCTTTCTAAAGATATGATGTATATGCGTTTGGTTAAATGTTGATGAATTCATAAACTAGGTACAGATTTATCTCATTGAGCCCCAGACTCACTCTTCTGTGAATTTTTTTTTTCATATTCTCAAGAAATTGCTGTTAACTCACCTCTGAAAAGTAAGGTGGGCGATAACTTTATGGAAGTCACTATTGATGTAAATACCACCACAATAAAGAGTATTTAGGAGAGTATGTCTATTAAGCACTTATTGAAGGCTTGTTGAACAAAAGTTTAAACGGGCATGCACCATATTTGGACAATGCCTTTATACTTATAAAAATATGTTTATATATCAATATTTCTCTCTTTATCTATAAATTTGCCCTATTAACCATTTGAGTTTAAGTATATGAGAGCAAGAAATATTAAATCAAGTATGAGTATAAATGAACAATATAAAAGGATTAAAGGCTAGTGTTTATCAATCAGGGATTGATATTCACACCGTTCATGACCAGGAGTTCGGGTCATGACATTGATTAAATAGTTCTTTTTCATATTTTAGAGGTGTTTGGTGCACTAATTTTTTGGAAAAAAAAGCTCTATTTTGATAAGCTACTTCAAGTAACATACAGCTTATTAGAATAATATTTGTAATTATTTTTTCCTAATTTTTTCATTTTCTTTTGATTAATTAATAGTTTATATCCTAATGAATTAAAAACTCTCATTTTCAATTCTTATTTTTTTAATATACTATTATTTTCAAAAAAAAAAATTCACAAAGTCAAAAAAGATAATTGATAAAAATTTAAGGGACCACTCATGGTATCACTAAGAGCCTTTGCACACTCTAGATAGACCTATCACAAGAAATAAGGCTAAGAAGATTGGGGAGGCTCTCAGAGGCTTATGTCAAAGTATGTGGAACAAATATAAGGAGGATGACTTGGAAAAATCAAGAGTCATATGCATTAAAGTCATGTCATCAAGTGAAGTCACCTAAGCATCCTTGTGCCAACTTGGAGGACATATGGGCAGCACATATGGCATCTTGCATGGGTTAGTTTGGGGTTATTTTTGCATCACTTATTTGGGCTATTTGGCTCTATTTTTGGAACACCACTTGTAGGGCTAATTAGGCCCATTTGTATTGTTTGTTTTAGATCTTTTTATGATAGTTTAAGCCTTTATTTTTGTTCAATCTTTGAGTTGTATCTTGGGCTTGTTTGATTTGATAAGTCTAGCTCATTTGATTTAGTGATAACTATTTGGGAAGGTTTGTCTTCCTTAGAATTTAAATTACACATTTTATGAAAATTAAAGAGTCATCTTCTTGTGAGAGCCTCCTCTCTTAGTGTTCTTGCGTGAACTTAAGACTTATCAAATATATTTCTCTTTATGACATCAAATCTATCACTTATCACTCCTCTTCTTCTCTTTTCTGGAGTGTGGCGTGAATATCCTTCTTTTTTTTTTTTTCATCTCTGTGGCTAAATTTGGAAAGATCCATAGGCATATCTTATGGAGATCACATCAACAACAAACCCTCATATATAAGTGTATACTTGTCCTATGTCCATTAATTCAACATAAATAAATAAAAATAAATAAGTAAATAAATAAATATATGATATAATCAAATATAATTAATTAAATTTTAAGCAATTCTATTTGTATTTTGAATATTTTGATTATATCAATATACTATGGTCTCAAAACAAATATAAATTAATTTATTTCATATCTTATTTAATGATATTAACATTCTTTAACGGCATTTTACATTTACAAGATGATTTAACGACTAATTTTATAAAATATTTCTAATATAATCATCTAATTTATCAATTTTCAATTAACCACTAATAACTAGTAGTTAGTAAAATAACTAACAGCCAACTTATCAAATATTAGCTAATTATCAATTACTTGTGCCAAATGGACTCAATGATTCCACCTCTATTCCAAAATTTTACAAGTTTTTATTAAAATTTAAATCATAATAATTATAATTTTTTATACATATTTTAATAATTTTTTATAAAAAAATTGTAAATGCACATATAGCAATTACGTAAAATCATAAGTTGTAGAATCAAAATCAGACAGGGAGTTGGTTCAATCTGGTTCATTAATTGAATCAATTTTGAATTAAAAAATATAAACTATATATATACATGTATACTAGCATTATATATTTATAATAACTTGGTTTATAATGGAAATAAAAAAAGTGATATAACACAAATTAACGACGTAAATAGAAAAATAATAAAAACATAAGTAATATAAATTCAATTTATATGAAATTATAAAGGTTTTATACATCAAATATTGTAAAATTGTAAAAAAAATTGGAACAAACTGATCTAACGGTCTGGTTTACCGATTTTAACAATTCACATATATTTCCATCCCAATACCCTTAATTATATTGGCTCATCGACTAATTCATCGGTTCAACCAATCAGTTCACTCCGAATTTTTAAATCTATGCATAAAAAGTTACTTCATAGGAAAGTTGCATTAAAAGATATTTGAAATTTTTTTCATTGTTATATAAAATTATAATTTTTATAAAAAAAAAAAAAAAACTGTGAAAAATAATTATTCAAGAAAATTGTGCGGATCAATACCAATTTTCTATGGTATAACCCTTGACGAGAAAGATGCCTTGTTTTTGCTCCGCACTGTGCTTTAATGGTTTTTGACATCCTACTCACACCATCGCCAACCTCTTCAATCTGGTATGTTTCTGCTCGTTCTTTCTCTGCTTTGGATTAAAATTTCGTAAGATATTTCTCATTCTCTCCAGCTTTTTCACAGCAACTGTTCTGCTTTTGATTGAAATTAGTTTCTCTACAGAAATTTTCGGAATATCCGCATTCAGGACGGCAGAAACACCGTCTGGTTCTGGTCACAGCAGCAGTGAGAAGAAGAAATGCGCAGTAGCTTCGTTTCAAACATTCCTCTTGTTAAGCAACTCTCTTGCCGCTTCAACAGAACTCTCTTTTTCGCATCAGAGAGAACAATACTAGACGACCCCGTTGACCCTTTGTACTCTGACGTACCCAAGCCTTGCAGGAGAAAATCAGAGAGGAAGCCATATGTGACGCCCATGAAGGTTTTGATTCAAAGAGCCAAAAAAGAGAGAGAAGCCAGAAAGGCACAGCCTTGTCGAATGCTTGAAGATCCTCCCGATAATGGTTTACTGGTTCCTGAACTCGTTGATGTGGCTCGTCGAGTCTATCAAGCTCGTCGTTCTCTTCTCTATGGCTTGTCAACACTTGTCCAACTCATTCCCATTCTACGCTGCAGGTTTTGATTACATAACTGCACTGATTTTAGTTTGTTTTTTATTTTCTTTTGGCTCTTTTCTTCATGTCATGCTGTGAATACCCAAATGGAGAATAGAATAGTACATCGATTTCGTTGGTATTGGCATTTATTTGTTTTTCTCTTGTATTGGTAGAATTGTGAATTTGATTATACCATTTTTTGTTTTCTTCTTCTAAAATAAAAATTCTTCAGGTTCCTGTCCATCTTCACTTGTTTACTTTGTTCTATGATTCATTCATTCTGTATTGTATTCTGATTTTGGTTTGTGCAAACTCATGTGATTCATTTTGAGCAGTGGAAAGTGTTGTATGCTTTTTTAATGTATCATGTTATTTCATTTGTGTGCTCGCTTTCTATGAAGCACGATGACTGATTATAATTGAAGATGACAAGAAATTTTAAATAATAATTAGGAAACATTGATATTAATAAGGCTTACCTAAAAGAATCATAACATTGACTCTTGAGCATCTGTGTTACTGATTAAGTCTTTAAACTTGTTTGGACTTTTCAACTGCAAATCAAATAAGTGGTAATGGCTGTTATTTTGTACGTTTGACATTTATTGGATTCGTCATCTTTTTAGGCTCTGTAATGAGGTTCACATTGGTCATGTTGGTCATGAAATTCGAACCTGTACTGGGCCAAAGAGCGGCTTCCGGAGTGCAATGCATGATTGGAGAAGGGGAGGGGTTCGAGATGTGATCTTCTTCCCCAAATGCTTTCATATCTATGACCGTGTCGGTAAACCAAGAGTTGGGCATGATGAGAGGGATATTATTCCTGGTATCCCTGCCATTCTGGAACTCTGTATACAAGCTGGTGTAGACCTTGAAAAGTACCCCACCAAAAGGAGAACAAAACCGGTATACTGTATTGAAGGAAGATTTGTAGATTTCGAGTCAGTCGTTGAAGATGAAACTAAGAGGAATAATTCTTGCGAGAATATGAATTCTTCTGTGGAGACAGCTTACGCATGGACCAAACCTGTGGAGAAGATAAAAAATTTGGTTATGAAGGATGAGGTTATATCTCTAGGTCAGTTGAGTGATGAAGAAAGAGAAAATTTAAGGATTTTAAGTAAAAGGACACTGGACTCATGGTTTGAGATGACATCAGGAGCAAAGAAGATCATGGAGAAGTATACTGTGAATACTTGTGGATATTGTCCTGAGGTTCAGGTGGGTCCCAAGGGACACAAGGTGAGAATGTGCAAGGCATCAAAGCATCAGTCTCGCACTGGTTTACATGCATGGCAAGAGGCAACAATAGATGATCTTGTGGGTCCGAATTATGTCTGGCATGTCCGGGATCTGAATGGGCCTGCTCTGAATAACAATCTGAAGAGGTATTATGGCAAGGCTCCTGCTTTGGTAGAACTGTGCGTGCATGCAGGGGCTTCCATTCCTGATCAACATAGGAGCATGATGCGATTAGATGTGGTTCCCCCAGAACGAGATGAAGTTGACCTAGTCGCCTGAAATGGCAACGCTTTTCAAAGATGGACTGTATCTATTGTAGTCAACACTTGAGATTCAGGCAACCTTGGTCTGTAAAGTCTGATGACTCTGATCAATCTAAACTTCAACATCCTCAGCTGAATTTTGCTGTTGATTGACCTATTCATATCTACTCAAGAAGAATCACCGGCTTATGATATATCTGGAAGAGATACTCAACTTGAAACAACAGTTAAGATATTGCGTGATTTTGATCCTGAATTGGCTTGGCTTGGCTTGCATTTGTGCTCAAATAGTGCAGCTTCATGCAGAATTGTGTTGACAATGGAGCCAACAGTTTGAAGGTGGCCAACAAAAATGTAGTACTAAGCATATACACGAAGTTTCTTAAAATTCAAGATTAAGATAAATGTGATCTTCAATTTATGCTGTAAATTAAAGAATATCCCAAACCATGCTATTGGCAGAGTATTTTTGAAGAGCTTAAACCACTCTCAGTCCACCTACTCACTTGCGCTGTGAAAATAAGAGCTGAAAAGTCTCAGTTTTGCTAAGAAACTATATGTTGGATTTGAAAAAATGAAAAAAAAAAAAAAAAAGATTGGCTCTGCTAGATTCTTGTCACGTTTACTTCTGAAAAAGTTAGTGGAATTTTCTGTGTTTTAGAATGAAAAGAACCCGAAGAATTCAGTCTGTTGATATATATAAAAGCTCTTCCTCAAGATATTAGAATTTTCTGTGACTCAGAACAGAAAAAAATTGAAGAAGTCAGTCTGCTCATATAATGCATTTCTTCCCATGTGCAATATGCTGCTATACAACAGTTGCATCCTGCAGTAAGTTTGAAATTTGAACTTTTACCTAAGGTTCTGCAGATGATCAACTCAAAAGTCAGCCTCTGACATTGGAAGCAGTTAGTTTGCTTCAAATGGAGATCCTGACTATTTGATGTGATTTTTATTGCTTGCCTTCTGTAATATTGTTGTTTTTCCCATGCAGAGGAGCTCAGTAAGGAATGAGGATTTTCTTTTAACATCTGTTTGATATCTATACACCATTGATTTGATTTTTTTATGTTCCTGCTTAGGCTTCATAATTGCTTTAACTTTGAATAATTAATTCCTTTAACTTTCTTTAGTATCTTTGGCTCGATTTAGAGTATAGAAAGATTTCTTTTGTATACTATGTGTGCTAAGTTTAGCCCCATATCAGAATTTATAAATGCGATTACAGTCGTATTGTGGTGGTAGAAGTTTGGGAAACTTTTGATGTGGCTGCATGAATTGATGCGAACTGCTTTTTGAATCACTGTCCCGGATTGTTTATCGTTGGTGGAAAAAGTAGGGAGGAAAAAAAAAGTGAGAATCCTGATCTGTTGAATCAGCATTATGATTATACCAATGCATTTGTTTGTTTGGTGATATATTGATCTCCAATTAGAGCAGCTTAAAAAACGCAATTAGTGGACAATTACAGGTGATTAGAGTTGTTGTTGAGTCATACATGTTCCTTACAATTACTGTTAACAACATTTTAAACATCTATAATCTGTTTAGTTCAGGAATATGAACGGGAAATGAAAGAAAGGGAGAAGAAATATCATCTTTCATTTCATTTTTCTTACATAAAAGTAATATCTGTTATAGGATTTTGTCACATCTTTTTAAGAGTTAATGTACTTAAGAAAGCTAGCTTAAAATTTTATTTGAGATTTTATGTTTGATTTGTCACCAAGGTGCTTATTGGGACTAAAATTAGTACTACTTACTAGTAGGGAATAAGTAACTGATAGGGATACATGCATCATGTTTCAATTTTGAGTCTACAGTATATGTTGTGTGCTAATGAGGATTTAGGTTTGCTAGTACAGTATCTGCTTTGCAGGTCTATGAGGTACTACTCAGGTTTACCAATTTAATCCAGGGGATCTACTCATTAAGTAGTTTTATTTATATACAAATCCCTTTGTTTTTGAGAAGATGCTGATCCCCAAGTTGACCCCGTTTAAGGGAGTGGAAATGTCATTTATACCCCTTTGTAAAGAAAAACTTTGAGGCTACCTGTTGTTTATATTTTCTTCCATTTTTTAGCTTTTTGTTTGCAGTTTCGTTTTGTTCATTATTTTAGTTTTTTTTTTTTTTTTTGCTGATTTTTAATTATTTTTTATTTTTCTGTTGCTTGTTTTCTTTATTTTTTTTATTTTCTTTCTTTCTTTCTAGTGTTTATTAATTTTATTTATTTATATTGTTGCCGCATATTTTTTTGCTGCTTTCTTTTTTTACTCTTTCGAATATTTGTTACACTTCACTTTCTTAAATTTTTTTTTTTAATTTGGGGCTTGATTAGTCTATGTAAAGGGTGTTTTTTTCTCTTTTTATCTTGATTATTAGTTGCTTTAAATGTTAGTTATGGTATACATGAATTAATTTTTTTTTTTAATTTGGGGCTTGATTAGTCTATGTAAAGGGTCTTTTTTTTTTTTAATGTTGATTATGAGTTGCTTTAAATGTTAGCTATGGTATACATGAATTCTTGGAGAAGTTTTTATCTTTTTATAAAATTTGAAAAAAGGTTATTAAAATTTGTGATTGAATATTTTTCTAAACTTTTTCTAACATGTAGTTTAATTCCAACTACTTAATTGTATTTATTTGATCATGTTTTCCTTTTTTTTTAGTAATTGATCATACTTTCTTTTACTTAGTATAATTTTAGTTAATTAATATAATTTTGATAATAAAGTAAATCACATTAAAAACTATAAAGTAATTTTATGCATAATTATTTTTTAAATGAATAATATTTAACTAAAGGAGTCTATATAAATTTTTATATTTAATGAGTTGTGACATTAGAAATAATAGTTGTGGAAATAGTCCAATCCTACAATTAATTAATTAACAAATTTTTTATATTAAATTCCCAAATTTGACAATTAAATTACATTTAAGTGTTAAAATTGGGATAATTTTGAGGCTAATTATATAGAAGCTTGAGTTTTTTTATAGGGATATATTACATCCATATTTTCTCACTGTGTAAAAAAGAGTATATTAAATTTAAAATAAATTAAGTCTAAAAATATATTTAATTCACATAAATTAAGTGCAATAATTAAATATAAGATTTAGATTTTCTTTTATTAAAAAATCTCTATTTTCTTTTAATTAGATTTTAAAATTTATTAAGATATATATTATTTTAGAGTTTATTAAAGAATATATTAACTAGATACTTAATATGTATTATCTAAGGCTCAGTTTTATTAAAAGGGCAGTCTGTCATTTTTGGCCTAAATTTAGTTTTATTAAAAGCTAGCAAAACTCAGTTTATTTAAAGCTCAGTTTTATTGAAAAAAATAATAATAATAACGTGTTTCCAATTGACCTCACTTGCAAAGGACAAAAAGTCCAAAAAAAAAAAAAATTGCCTCAACACTCAAACAAATATGACCCACTTTTTATTTGTTGGCTCCATTCAGGAATTTGGCTTTTTAGACAGATGGTTAACGGCAAGGGGGTCAGTGCAATTTTAGTGACAAAAGTAAGGGAGATCAAACTAATTTTTCAAAAACGAAGAAGCCAGTATGTAAATAGGCCAAAACTCAGAAAAAATTAACGTAATTTATCCAAAGAAATTTTAACACATGTTAAAATACTCAAATATTTAACTCATTATATTCTCTCTCATACATTTGTTTTTATGTACAAAAATTAATATTTTTATTTTTATGTATCAAAATTAAAATACTTAATATTTCTATATCATAGAATGCGAGAAAAAAAATTAAATGATATCATAATCAAATATTTATTTCTGTAGGTCTATGGAATAAAAAAATGGGTCCAGTTTTACCAAAATGTTAGGGCTTTGTAGCCCGTTTATATCACGTATGTATGTACACTCTTCTCATGTATTAAAGGACTTGAATATCTAAGATATATTCTTCTCATGTTTTTTAATTTTAATGTTAAATTAATATATATACATACCAAATATAAGTAATATGTATACATTTTAATTATATTATACACATTAAATATTTAAATTTGGGCTAAACAATAGTGAGGCTTGGATATCCATTTCACAAAATCATCGAGTTTCAGCACACAAAATTAAAACAACCTAGGACGAGTTGAGATTAGATCAAGCAAAAATATCTTAAATTCAAAATCTCACCAGCCCAATTTATCTCAGTATTAATTACTATAGAGAAATTTGAATAGTTTCTTTTTATTTTTTTATCATGTTTTTATCATTTTAGAGAGATAATAATTTTTATATGCAATGACACTCAAATTTATATTTTAATATGCAGTGGAATTCATAGAAAATGTTTTACTTGCCTTTCGTTAATATAATAATAATATAGAGAATTCAAACAGGTTTGACATGGTAGGCGTTAAATTCAAATGGTATTTGGATGTTTTTTAGGTTTTGTCTTCTTCCGCAACTGGAATTTGATCCTGATTCCTTGCATGAGTTTAGAGGTTTAACCACTCTTGTTATTAGAAAAAAAGAAAAAAAAAAAAAAAGAACCCTGTTAATTATGGAGTTGTTTTAATTAGATATTTGTGGGATTTTATATATGTATAAAAAATTGATTGGACAAATTGACCTCCTTTGTCAAGAGTTGGCTTAATTGATTAATTGAGTAAACCTCTCTTATTTTGTGATTAAATTAAATAGTTTAATTACCCTCTTGTGCAATTTTATCAGCTCCCAACCCAAGCATCAACCTTGCTAAACCCTCTCAAGGGGTTTGCTTTACATTCTCAAAATTGTTTTAAAGTAATTTAACATTCTTATATTTAACTCATAATTAAAAAATTTATTTGAAAAGATATACATTTTCTAAAATAATTTTACCCTAACACTTTCTCAAATTATTTCCATTAGAAAGTCAATAACCTATGTTCCAATGGCATGAAAATACTTTATTCGCATAAAATATCTATTTTGTTCATTCCACCATTTATGTCTCATCATCATTATCACCTCAAACAATTATTTGTTGCCCTTGAACATTGCTAACCAATCAACTTTCTAATTTTAACCACATTTAACTAATTAACTTTTCATAACTCCTCAATCTTCTTTATGACTGACCAATTTTCCGACCAGAGCATTTTTGAAAATTTTACAAAATTATAAAAAATTTATATGTTAATCCAATCATAATATTGTAATAATTCTAAAAAAAATAATTAAATTAAAGGTGCTAATATAATATTCTTAAAACTCATGTTTCTAAGAATCACATTCCTCAAAATATTAAGATTCTTGACAACAAATGATTATGCAAACCAAACACCCCTTTTATATTTAAGACTTCTGGATGAAGAGTAATTATGATGAGACAAAAAGGTAACCAATCAGTTTTTATCATCAATATGAAAATATTAAAAGTAAACAAAACCTTCACTGATGGTGGCGTGAGTACAACAAAACTATACAAGTTTGTTGAGGACTGAAGACTAAAATAGTGCAAGACAATATAAAAACCTTTCAGTTATGGAAAATGTCAACACAATATTCCATCACAAATTTCCAATCTTCCCCAAGTCAAGATGCCACTACTGTTAACTATAGATTTGAAGGCCTGCAACTTAATGGTTAGAACTTAAAATAACCTCTATTCAGTTTTTGTCAGCACCTTCATCAAAATCTTTGGTGACCCCAATTCGGAAATCCAGTTGTTTCTGATGCTTTGAGCGACGACGCTCATCAAAATTATCCCAACCTTCAAACTGCAGGAAAATCATACAAATTCATTTGGCCATCAGCTAACTGTTGATTCTTGAGAGCATTGAACTTTGACAAACTTAAAGCAATAATAGTGCACACCTGGCGAAGGATATCAATTGTTATTTCTGTGTTGTGGAGATCCAGTGTGGAGAGATGAAGGCAAGTCTTGAATAGTTTAGAAGGAAGAGACTTCATTCCATTGTTACCAAGATACAAAAACTGCAAAAGTGGTCAGAAATATTATAGAAAAAGCAGAAAAATTTAGTTGTAACAGATAATCACCTGTTTATGCATTTAACTTTCTCATATGATCATGTTTGGAAGATAATAAGATTTAAGCTTAATTACAAGTTTGGTCCCTCTAATATGCAAATTGATTGCATTTGGTCCCTCTTGTATACAAAATTCTATTTGGGTCCTCCTAATGTACAAATTAGATTCAAACTAGTAACATGGTCAAATTGAAGATAAAATATCTTAATAGACACAAAGCTCTAACAAGACTCCTAGCATTAGCAACGAAAAGGAGAGAAATTAGTGGGTCATGTGATGCTAATAACCAAATTGAAGATGTTTTCACACTTTTGGTTGGTCACAAGGTTGTCAAATGTGAAAGGCGCCTTTAAGGCGGTAGGCCTCTCTGGTGCCTTGTGGCGAGAGGCGCTAATGTAGCACTTGCCCAAGTGAAGTGAGGCATTATAATTAGGAAGAAATAAAAAAATTATATATAAAAAAAATAATAGGTATCTTTTAACTATTATTAAAAATTGTGATTAGCATGATTAGTGAAATTGTGACTAATTAGGATTAAGGCTTGAGTGGTGGAATTATAATCAATATATGGTTTACTAACTAATTACAATCCCACTAATATATGATTTACTATTACATTACAATCCGACTAATCATGCTAATCATGATTCTTAAGTAATTTTTATAGTTTTCTGGCTGTAAAAGGGAAGATAGAAAGTTCCCATCTAAAGGCAAGCGCCCTGCTGCCCTCCCACAACCAGAAATGTGCCAAAAAGTTGCAGAGGTGACCGCCCCAGTGAACTAGGACCACCTCCATGCTCCAAAGGTGCTAGACCCCATCCATGCCTCACCTTAGTGCCTTGGGTACCCAGGCGAGCGCCTCTGACAACACTGGTTGGTCATGTGATTTGTATGTTTCCTGATGTGGAGAAGTGAGTCCTACTAATTTCCCTCTCAGCTTAGAGCCTCTTCAAAGTTCTGTGTGCCAGTGATGAATTTTTGTCTTTAATTCGACAAAAATTACCAAATTGAACCTTGATTTGATTCAATTTGCATAATAGAGAGACCAAAACAGAATATTGTCTTTTAAAGGGATCAAATGCAGCCAATTAGGGGGGCCAAACTTATAAGCCTAAGTCAACTCAATAGACATACACCATATAACCACATGCAGCATAATAGGCCAGGGTTGGCCCCATTCAATCGCCCTCTCTAACACATCATTTAGTAAAATGCTAGTTAGTAGTTTTTTCATCTCTCTTTCTAAAAAGAGTTTAAATAGACCTTCCCCATGTTAAGCCCAATTACATAGAGATCCATTATTGATTAAAAAATAGCATACACCTACCTTCTACCACAAAACAGGGTGTTAACTCTAAGTGAATTTACCACTTTCTCGATAAAAAGAATATACCGATCTAATTCTAACTTCCTTATATGCTTCAAAATCCTGATTCTCCAGCTTTTTACAAAATAAACCCAAACTTAGATATATGACTTATCTCATACTATTATCCTTACCATCTTTGTGTTCACAAGGTTTGTTGTTATTTTGCAAGTGTTCAAGATGTTAAGATTCAAATCTGTTACATGCCTGTACATCAGGAATGATTAGAGTAGTTCAGGAGTAAAATAAACTAATTTCACATTACACCATGATTTTAGCAGCTGTCATCTAACAGCGACTAAACAGAGAGAGGGGTGATTTGCCATACTACCTTTAAAAAATTTAAAAAAAAAAAAGGAAGATGCAGATGTAATTTAACTATGCATCAAGGATATCTACGTAATATACTTGTATAATTATGAAAAGGATTCAAAGTGATAGCAGTTTTTTAGAATTAATTTCCCAATTTGACCTTGAGGTTCATAACTCAAACAAGTAAGCACTCCTAACATGAAATTATATGCTTCACTAATGCAGCGATGTGATCCAGTCAGTGTTAAGTACCAAAAGGGAGTAAGAGTGAAACTGCAACAGCATACTAGGAATGTTGTTGAGCTTCAAATCACAACATGTTAATAAACCAGAAGGGGGCAAAAGGATACAAAGAAAAGGGCAAATAGGCTACCTTCAAATTGCTTAAACTGCTCAATGTTTCTGGCAATTCTGATAGAAAATTAGATGAGAAGTCAACCTGCTCCACAATAGAACATTAATAAGAACATTAGGATAAACATGTCTCATGTAAACAAAATATCATTCCAGATTAGAGCTGCACCTCAACCAGAGAACGGCAGTTTCCTATAGCTTCAGTGATGCTACTCATCCTAAGAGAAGAAAGGTTAGTTTATCACCACATATAATATCAGTTAATAATTTGTTGAAATATTTACAGCAAGACGAATTTTACCAGATAAATAAGACGGGTGTAGGGAAATGAATAATGAGAAAATTTAATGTTTGAACTCATTAACGCATGAAAGCATGTCAATAAACAAATGGCCATACTTTAACAAGTACACAATTTTGAATGTTACCTATTATTGTTGGCTCGCAAAACTTCTAGCTGTGTTAAATGCCTTATTTCATTAGGGAGGCCACCTAACTTATTATTGGTGACATGCAGCTCCCTCAAAGAGGTTAGAGATCCCAAGGAAGACGGCAATGTTGTTAAACTGCAGAAATCAAGTTAACTAAACAACATGCACAAAGGACATAATCCTGGACCCACTTGAACTGAGACAAAGTTATAGCAAGCAAAATCAGGTAAAAATAATGGAAGCCATTCTTTCAAATATTTTGGATTTAATGAGATGAGTGGAAGTAAACTTTTTTAGTCAAACCCCCATACTCAGAGAGATAAGTCAAGCATACAACAAGAGCCATCTCAAAGTATTGTGTCAAACTCCAGAAGCAAGACATTAACATAAAAGATCTTTCTCCTCCTTTTGCCCCCATCTATCCTTGGAACAGGTGACCAATTAAAGCAAATTCAGTTGTTTTATGTAGTGTAAAATGAAACTAGTGCACAGTAAAATTACAAATGATAAGTTCTACTCACTGATTCTGGTTCAATGATAATACTGTTAGGTACTTCAGAGTTGTTAGTCCTTCCCAGCTAATTGATTCATCCAATATGTCATTTGCATTAAGGAATAGTTTCTAGAACATTGTGAAAGTAGCAAGCTGTGTTAAGTATTGCTTCCATTGAGAATTCCCACACATAACTGAAACACAAAGCCAATAAATAAAGAGAGTTCTGCTTGCCTCTACTCGAGTGAGGCTTGAAACTTGTACAGGCACATTTTGGATTAAGTTGTTGCTGCAATCAAGAACTCTTGCAGAAGTCCCACAAGTCCACACTTCATCGGGTATAACCTATGAAAATTGCAAAAAAAGTAGGAAAAATAAGAGGAAATTCATATCAAAATGACAAGCAATAAATTTCACGCACAAGGAAAATTCTCCTTCTGTTTCAGAATTTTGCTTCTATGTTTCCATTATCTAGTTATCTATCACCTTTCTTTATACAATATGTTAAAGAGAAATTGCCACTGACTAACAATTGTGCTTAAATATGCTTTTCACTATAATGACTGGACAATACTATAATTGGCCATCCAATAATAGCCTCATATACCAAAATTCAGCCATTTTATTTATGACCTCAGACTTGAGTTAGTACAATTCCTTGGCTGATATTCCTAATTTTATGTGAGGAACCCCTAAACTTCAATTAGGAATATTCACAAGGAGATGTAGGATTCTGGGTAGTGTTGACTAACTGAACATAAAATCAAGGGTAATATTGATGACACAATATGTATCTTTGGCATTACCCAGGCATTGTAGATCCCAGCATGCTCTATAACGCTTTGCAGCCATAAACATGCCTAATTTAATATGACTGGTTGATGCAATTCATTGACTTTCCCAAATTGCTTATTAGCTCAGTACATTCTAATGTGAATGTGAAACTAGTATGACATCAGAGATATAATGTGCATAAGAAAATGACCATTTCCTCCATTACATTTCTCCAGATAGAAGCGGGATAATAGTCCTTCATTTAACCATGTAGGTTATAAACCCATTGAATCAAGTTGGACCAAGTTCAATGATAAAACGATGGCAGAAGAGATTAAACCCACCACTCAAAAGAGGCTGGTCTTTGGGTCTCAACAATTAGAGGTAGAAAAGAAAACATTTCATCATAAAAGTTTGTGACCTATATTGTACAGCCAGAAAAAACAATATCAGATCTCATAAAGTTGTTTACATGATTTCTAAGGTGTTTTACTCAATCGTAATATAATAAGTGAAAATGTTGTCATTGATTTTGAATAATGAACTCACAATAAAAGTCAAATTGGACCTTCCTGTTAAGCTAATAACACAGATGCTAGAGCTTACTGACAAAACCACTGTGAAATATGATACTTTGATTGACTCTCTCTATGTAAATGTAGTTACTAGTTAGTAGCCTGCATACAATCTACACTCTAGGTAATTCAACATCAGAAAATTTCAAACCACCTCCCCCAAAAACTGGGACAAAGCCAGAATTTTTTTATTTTTTTTTGTGGGGGGCTGATTCTTCAAGTCAAGTAGATCAGATGCAGATCAGCAAAAGTATTAACTAAATATTATTTTTATCAGCGTAAATTTATTTATATATACTCAACTTCAGCCCTTTGTTGAGTCTCCCTAACAAAGGATTATGTTTGATTGCAAGAGATGTTAAATTATATGGAAAATTATAACAATTACAAAGTAATGAACTCTACAGAACCCATGTCAAAACAAAGCGCTAAATTTTAGGCTCCAAAGTTTCCCATATAGCCAAGCTGAATTCATGACACACACAAAAAAAAAAAAAAGAAAAAAATTTACCTTTAAGTTGCACTCAGATAATGCTATAACTCCTGTAGCAATCCATCGTTCCAATCTGTTCTTTACAGGAACTTTCTTCGTTTCATCACTCAAGCTGGATTGACCATCTTTCCTTGACCTAGGTGCAACTTGAGCCTTTTTCAAGACAGGACCATCCTATAAAAATAAGTATAAGCTCATCAGAGAACTCAATGCATCTTGAATACTTCTGAAAGTGCCATAGAAAGAACAGTGATCTTCCTAGAGCGCATTCTTTAAACAAAAGTTTTTCTACTGAGAATCTTGATAAAGCTTATCAAACAACTTGTCTACCACCCTAATCAGCCAGTTGTCGTCCATGTTAAAACCAACTATTCTGTTCATATATCAGTAGTGAGAGACAGGTAAGAAGACAAAAGCATCCATTTTAATTTTCCATTTCAAAAGCATCCATCTTCATCTTCCCCATAACTAAACTAAATGAAATCTGGTTTCCTATTTTAATTTGACTCCATTTAGTTGATTCAGTAACAATTGCATCCTTGGATTTTCCTTATAAAACATTTGAGTAAAACTTTATTAAGCCCATCTAAATGGACGGAAATAGCACCTCCAAGAACAACAATTGTGAGAAATAGAAAACTAAAATTCCAAAGTCAAGTAGCAGATGAATACCCCTTGATGTAAGCCCTGTGAAGCAACAAGCATAAGCTTAGATCCATTAGTCAATTCAGATGCCATCAACGTCATAGAGTCCTCCAAAACCTTCCCTGTCAAAAAAAAAAAAAAACACCCATCAACGAAAAATCTCTTGCAAGAAAGAGAACGCCTTGAGAAAGAGAATGAAGCGGAAACAAAAAGGAATTTGACAGAAGAAAACTAAAGACCTTTGAAAATGAGCTTTTGCCCTCGAGGAAGAACATTAGTGGCATCTAAAAGAAGGGACTTGAGGTCTTTGATGGTCGAATCCGGTGAGATTGAGACGGGTATCGACCTTCCACTGAACTTGATGTTGACGGTGATGGTAGCCTGGGAACTGGTTTCTTCCATCTCAGCTTTTTAGTCCCTATATTTTCCAGGAAGACGATGGACAAGGAACTGACAGACGCCAATAAGAAGAAAAAAATTTTAAAGAGGAAATACCGTCAGTTATCCCACCGTAAGTAAATCATTCAAAAGCTATAAATTATCAAATATTAAATAATAAATATAATTTTATAATTTAAAAACAAACTAATTCTTTATTAATAATCTTATGTAAAAAAAAATATTTTAATACCTTTTAAAATGATTTAAATTAATTTGTCCTCTCAAACTTGAAATTTTATCGAATGTTAAAAAAATATCATATATGATTCAAATAAAATAATATCAAGTATTTTTTGTTGTTAAATATGAACTTTAATTAATTACAGATAATTAAAATATGAATAATAAAAAATTAAATTTATATTTTTATATATATTTTTTACAAGATTTGTGTAGATTTGAAATTATATGAGAGGCCAATATATATTAAAAAGTTATGAAATAATTTACATAATTTGGTTAAAGTTTGAGAGATTATAATGGTTTTCTCTTTTAATCATGTTATAATATATTCATAATCAAAGTATAATAATGGCTATCAAGTTACATTGATTGGTTCAATTAGTTAAATTATTAATTAAATTAAATGATGCTATAATTAAGAAATTAAATATATTAATTTAAGTTATATAAAAATAACTAATATATAATATAGTTTATAAATTAAGTTTGTAATGAATAAAATTTTATAAGAATGTCAAATTATGATTTGGTAGGTTTGATTGGTTAAATCAATAATTAAGTTGAATAATGTTATAATTAAAAAATTTAATGTATTAATTTAAATTGTATAAAAATAACTAATATATAATATAATTTGTAAATTCAAGTTTGTAATAAATAAAAATTCATAAATATAATTGTTGTATACTAAAATTGGCCTCGCAAGGATGAGTCCATGAGAAAACGAAAACCAGTCCTCACGCTTCAACAAGAAGCTTTTGGGGAGCTTCGGTCGAACCAACAAATAACAACAACGGCAAAATAATTACAAGTGACAAGCCCAGCATCGCTCGTCATGATATAACGACGCTGCGAAGTACGGTCCAAGGAACCATACCCCAACGACAATGTGACTCAACGATAAGAGCTCAAGGGTCGACTCGACATAATGGTCGATCGCTTTTCTCACACTCACTTCCTCGCTATAACGACCCTCACGGCATCTCCAATGCAAGGAACTCTCGCTTGAAACAGCAGAATATCTTGCCCGACACGGTAACAGCTATAAGCCTACATGTC
>JANHAO010008464.1:0-19205 GCA_026873985.1 Saraca asoca | reverse complement strand
GCTGAGTTCTGGTAAGACTCATTAATCATTTCAAGGATTCTTGTTATGATTTTAGGCCATAGAATATGATCAATAATTGAATGAATATTCAGTGATCAAGGATACATTAATCTTAAGCTTAGTTGATTCCCTTGGGCTGGTTAGTTTACTTTCTTCTTTTTTTGTTTCTGCATGTTAGTTTGCTAGTTAGAGAAGTTACTGCTAACCCCCCTCGTTTCTAGCTCTTAATTTGATTGATATCATCCAAAATTATCCAAGGGCTCGATCCGGTGTTGCCTATACTACATGTAGTTTAGGTAGCTCAGTTTATAAATTTCTAATGTTGATTGGATTCGGCACCTGATCACATAACATTAGAAGATTCCCCCTTTCTTGTAGGTCTTTTCTTACCAGGATCAGTCCACCACCAGTAATTATATTTAAAATCAAATCTATACAAATTAACTTTAACTTCATCAAAAGGTAAATCTACAAAATCGGAGCACATGCATCATCTCCCACTCTAATTTTAGACCAAGACAGGATTAGCTAGCCATGTTGTATGAGATATTTCCCAAATGAAGACATCATGCAACAACTTTTGCATTTCATCCTTAATTAACTTTCGCTTTTTGGTATCAAAGTTTCTTTTTTTCTACTGCACAAGCTTTTACACTTGGGTCTAAAGCTAGTCTGTGACATGCAATTGTTAGGTCTATGCCCAACATGTCAGCTAGCATTGAGGTGAACACCTCGATATGCTTTTTAAGCAAGTTGATAATTTTTTTTATAACACTTGGTGATAAATCTACCTTATTTTGACTGTACAATCATCACTGTTACTAAAGAGCTTTACCTTAACTAGCTCTATCATCGGCTTCGGCCAATTGTGGCTAAGATTTTGAACATCTAAAATGACTGTTTCTACCAATTAACATTCCTCTTTCACTGGGCAACTTATGATGACCAATTTTGATCCACTGGCATTCTATTTTTCCTACACTACTTCTAAACTAATCATATAGCATTTTTAGGCCATATTCTATTTACACTAACCTAACCTGTTCTTATAGAGGTCAAGAAATTTATCAATAATTGTGGCATAGATGCCATAATTCCTAGTTTATTTAAAGATGTCTTGCCAATAATTGCATTATGAGCATTATTGTGAGCTGCTACAGCCAAGAAATCCACATCTAGACTTTGAATCTATGAGGGCACGACAACTATCATTTGTAAAGTAATTGCTCCCTCTACTACAACCTCTTTCCCTAAAAAATTGATTAACACATCATTGTAAGGCTTATAGATGCTATCTAATATACTTAATGCTTTTGCAATGTGTGGGTAAAGTATGTCAATAGAACTCTCATAGGCCATTAGTATCCTCTTTGCTAAAAAGTTGTGAATAAATGATAGGATGACCATTAGGTCATCATGGTCCCTACTAATACCATCAAAATCCTGCTTTGTAAAGGATATGGTCTTATGCTTTTTACACTTCTTTTCACCTTGGCATTCATAATTTCTCTTAAATGACATTTTTTGGCATTTTTGGAGGAACCTCCTCTAATGAATCGCTTACAATTATCTTGATAGTACCAGATATAGATGGCTCGATCAGCAAAATCTCCTTTCCTTCTCTTTGTGATGAGAAAGCTTGCTTTCTCTCAACTGGTGGAATTTCTTGCATTTGGAACTTCTTATACATTGACAAATGACCCATTCAAATCAGCTATTCAATCTCATCCTTCAAGGTAACACAATCTTCAATCTTATAACCATAGTCCATATAGAACTTGTAAGATTTACTCCTATCAGCTAGAGGGAATCTATACTTCTTCTGTGGTGCAAACTTTGTCAACTTTGCCACCTGAACATCATTGACTATCTTGTTGATTGGTGAACATAATAGCTTATAATTATTAAACCAGCCCCTTAGTGGTGCTCACTCACTATCCTTATAATCCATGAACAGTCAGCTTTCTTGCTCCAAAAGCCTTTCTCCCACTCTTCTAGCTACTTCCATCTCCTCAACATTGACGTATTTTTTGAACTGAGCTAATAATTATGCTAAAGTTAATGCTAGTCGCTTGGCCAAGGATAGGGAGAAGTGGCAATCCTAAAATCAATTGATGAATTGCAACCCCTTCATTTACGTCTTTAATTTCCAATGCCAAACTATTGAACCTAGCCAAGTACTCTTTAAGTGTCTCATGCTTCCTTTGCTGAAAATTTAGTAGTGCAACTGAAGTCTTCTTCAACGCTAGACTCATTGAAAAATGCATAGTGAACACCTCTACCAATTGCTTGAATTGAGATACAAATTGCTTCGAGAGGATATTAAAATATCTTAGTCTCGTGTTCTTTAAATTAATGGAAAATGTTCGACACATAATGGCATTAGGAGTGCCTAAGAGAAGCATAGATACCTAAAATGCCTCCAAATGCTCATATGAATTTGTAGTGTTGCCATAGGCCTCAAGATGGGTTAGGGGTTTAAAATTGGGTGGTAATGACATACTCATGATATGGCTTGCAAATGGGTGGGAGTTTTCTGGGATAACCGAAGCTGATGTCTCAATTATAGGAGAAAATCCAGGGTATAAAGGGTCTTATGACTTATGATACAATAGCCGAAGTATAGATAGTTGAGTGTTGTATATAGGTGAGTGGTTAATGAATAGGGGAGGCCCACCTTGACCGAAAATCAAAGGTGCCAAACTAGAAAAAGTGGTGGTAGTCAATGTAGTGTAATGTAGGTGATGAGGGTTATGGATTTGAGCCTAGGAGGAAGTTTGAGAGGTTTGAGAAGTTTGTTATGGCTATGTTTAGGTGTGGGAATTGTCAATTAAGACAAAATGGAGTGAATTCTCCATATGTGCTAAAGTGAGTGGGGGAGGAAAAGAACAAGGTGATAGTTGACAACAAAGACTTTGCAATTACTCCAACTCAAATTACATGTGACGAACTCGCTCCCCCAGAACGACTCGCTATAGTTCTACTTCCATGCGATGAGCCTTCTTTTGAAGCTGCTGAAATTGCTCATCCTCCAAAATAGTCGGATAACTTTAAGGAACCAAGAGCAAAGAGCTTTGCCCTCCATCATTGGTACTGGTGACTTTTCCCTTTTGAGGCATACTCTCAAAGTGGCAAAAGCCACCAATCACCTTATAGTGTTGGTGGCTCAGAAGCCACAAACGGCGTCAAATAAAGATTTACACAAACAAACTCTAGAACTATTTCACTAAAGTAACAATATATGTCTTTTTGCTTATCTCTAAGGGGTTGGGATCCTCTTTATTTATAGTATGAGGTAGATCCTTATTTGGCATGATTTTGGGTCCCAATAGTAAGATTCACGCTGTGGTGTGAATAGTGTGATTAAATCCTCATAGGATGTTGTCATATGGATGTGAACAACTAAAGCTAGTCATAAAAGAAAAGTAAGTGATCGATTGTTTTTTAGGGAAAGTATTTGAGGCCAATCATCTGAGTGCTTTATCTTGGCTATTTATTTCCTCATTCGATTTTAGGTCGTTTATAATAGGAATAGTTGGTTGGTTGATGAGTCATCATCACTTAGTCAGCTTAATCTTTTTGATAAGTCATCATCAATTGATATTATTTATATGAATTAATATTGATGTAACCTAAAGTATAATATAGTTTAAATTTTATGTTTAGCATCATAGAATTTCACTTTATAATATTATTTAATTATATCCTATTTGTGCCCCATGATAAAAAGTTCTTACAACTCTTATTTATTTATTTATTTTTGTAAAAATCGTTGGATGAATTACACATAACCCTTTACAATTATTTACAATATGCACATAACCATCTAAAATATAGAAATGTATAGATGCCTTATCCAAATTTAAAAATTGTGCACTTAAGCCTTTATGTTGGCTTTTTGTTCAATAAACTTAATAAAATAATCTATGTGCTAATTATGACTAGTTAATACTACAAAATAGAAATTGGTTGTAATAAAAAAATCAGTGTTGATATATCTTCAACTTCTAAGATTAAAGCTTCAACATTCACAAATAGCAAATTTTGGGATGAAGATGTGCTGGATTAAAGATCTAAAGCTAATATATATATATATATATGTATATATATATATATATAGATTTAGATGATAAAAATGCATATTAATTAATCACATAATGGGAAAATATCTTATTTTATTAAGTTTAATAAACAAAATGGGTTTAGTGCATAACTTATAACTTATGAAATTTAAGAAGGCCATTTACATATTTTTATAATTTAAAGAATTATGTGTAAATAGTTAAAGAGGATTATAAGTAATATATCCAAAAAAAAAAAAATTCTATGACTTAACTAATAATGTGAAGTTTTACATAAATTTAAAAGTTTAGAGGATTATTCTTTGGCGTATACTCTAGAAAATACTAATAATTGATCTGTATTCTTAGAAGTTTTATAAAAAAAAATTATATTTTTTATTAAAAGTAATTTAAAAAAAAAAGTTACAACTTTTTGTATGTCAATTGTACATAAAATTTATATATATTTATAATTTTAATTATTTTTATGAATATCATAAAATTTTATATAAAAAATTATCATTTTTATTATTTTTATATTAAAGTCTCACGGAAGCTCGTTAAAATTTGGAAGCATTAAATTTGATCATGGACAGTAGTTGGAGGCAAAAACGACATTGATGAGGGTTGATCACGGCTAGTCAGACAGCATATCCGGAACTTGTTGGTAAATATCTTTTAAGTGGACCCTGTCAATTGGAAATCTGTATTATAAACAATTTAAAATTCAAAGGAAAACAAACATGTTTCTCGCATTTGGATTTTTATTTTTTAATATTTTTTATCTTATTTAAAAATATAAATATAAATATTTTTTATAAATCTCGTTGTATAGAAAAAATAATTTTCAACTTTATTTTATATAAAAATTTTGTGTCTTTCCTCAAAAAATATTAAAATACGTTAAGAAGGAAAAGAGACGGTGGAAATTTTTTTCACATATTCGTTCCACAAAATTTACCTGATGGCTAGTGGTCTGTCAAATCATCATGTTGAGATTCTGCCATTGCAGATGGATGGAAATGTCTGATATCATGTGTTTGGATGGCTTCAATGATTGTTATGCGTACAATCGGCCTACTTCATTAATGACTAAATCACTGTAGCATGCAGATTGTTTAAATCAAATTCTATTACTATTACTTCATGTTTTGGATTGATGACAAATTGATAGAAAGAAAAAGAAAAAAAATTTAAAAATTAGTTAAAGAGAAATTATATAAAAAATATTTGAGATTTTGAGAGGAAAAGAAAATAATGATAATCACTTATTTGGTTCGAATCATATAAGAAAAAAAAATTAATTTTAAAATTTTTGTTTCTTTTAGAATTTTTTTTACACATCCAAACACAAAGTTAAAGTATATCATGAATAACAGGGTGTAAAAAATTAGATACACATCCCATGCAACGCATCGGACATAATTTTTTGCCAATTACAAAATTAATATATATTATATTCTAAATAAATAGACAAACAAATATTATTTAGAAATCATAAATTAATATAATATATATCATTGAAAATTTATAACAATCCATAAAAAAAACATTATGATAAGCATTGTATGAAATTTTTTTATAATAATAATATATAATAAATTTTGAAAAAAATGGAATAATAAAAGAAAAAATAGATCTATATATTAATTGCTAAAAAAAATGGGATTTCTATGGTACAAATGTAAAATTGTTGTATAGCATACAGCACAAGATGACAGCTCCAATTTTGGAAACTCGTCAATTTTTTTTATCATCCGATCCAGGTCACTGAAGAGGAAAAATTGCCTATACTTTTTGAAGCTTTTCATGTTTCAAACTTTTCTCTCCCAAATTGTTGAAAGAGGGTAGATTACGTCATAATCATTGAGAGTCCCAGAACATGGTTGTTTACTAATCCATGAATTTAGACATAACCAAAATTAAGTAATACTCACACGATTACTAAACCTTTTGTTATTTAAGAATTTATGAGTTTATTCTCTCTTTTTTTAACATAAAATACTCCTTCAACTTTGGGTGATTAAAATTTACCCATTTACTAGTATAAAGCGAAACATTAAAGAGTTAAAGGGTAAATGAAGATAAAAGTAAATTAAATATTTAAGATAATATCTCATATGTAAATATAATTTTGATTAAGATGAAATATAATTTTTTTGTAATACTCATGCTTTGAAATAATTTCACCTCTTTTTTAATGAATTTTAAATAGAATATCCCAAATATCTTTAGCATTTTGGCACTAGAGTATTTAGAAAATTTAGTATATGTATCATCATTCAAACTACTATGTAAAATTTTCATAACTTTAATGTTCAAAGCAAAATCCATTATATAATCATCATTTCACTCACTCCGTAGTTTGAAGGTAAAATCATCCACAATGATATCTTATGATTATAAATCAAGAGCTTGTAAAAAATACTTCACTTTTCCTTTCTAAACCTTAAAGTAAAAACCATCAAAGAATGAAGGTTTATAAATATTAACATATTCAAATAGTAAAGATTTTGAAATATCAAAATTTTCTTTCAAAGGAGCCTTCAATGGTTGTGATGAATTCTCTTGAGATGGTTAAGTCCTTTAAACGAGAGGTTATAGCTCTTATACCAATTGTAAGACAAGGCAACCCATACTCAGGAGGGGTTGAATTGAGTGTTTTGAAAACTTTCCCAATTTTAGTGTTCTCTTTGAAAATCTCTTAATTTTGAAAAGTCAAGGGATGATTTTTAATTCAAACAAACTCAAAATAGTTTGATAAAGATGCTTGCATACAAGAAATAATAAATCAAAACACTTGTGTAAAGTAACTCATTTAACTATATATAGGCAAGACATCAATAAGCATATTCATAGAAAGAAATTCCTCCTTTTAAGCATGCCAATTTTTAGGTAATATGATGAAAAATGAAGCACAAAATACTCAACAAATTTTAACAATAAAAAACAAAGTATCCCACAATTTCAATCATCAACAAGAATAAAAATAGGTATCACAATATTAATTGCTAAAAAAATAAAGAAAGTAAGGATAGAGAGATTCAAACACGAAATTTATAGTGATTTCTCCATAAAAATAGTTTTCAAGGCATACATCTGCTTCTAACCAAGCTTGAATTCACTAAATATCAGTTCCTTAAAGTTTAGACAAGTACTTAGAAAAGCCTTTATAATGAATGCTCAACTACAATCAAAAAACCCTTTGAGAAGCTCAATCACTCACTCAAAAAGGGAAAACAAAGAGCTCAAGCACTCTTTCTAACCTACATAAAGCTCACTCTAGAAAACTCATTTGTGTTTGAAACATATGATAGAAATTTAAAAAACTCTGTAGTTTGTATTTATAATTTGAAACTTAATAGATATGGAATCAATCAGATCTACCTTATAACAAAGAAAATTAGATAAAGAGTTAAAGTATAGATGAAAAAAGAATATTTGCCTATGAGAAAATAAGGTTTTGGTACTAAGGAAATGTGTGAAATGGGTATTTATAGCAAAAGAGAATGATACTCAGTAAAAATGATCATTATTTCAAAAATTTACCCATGGGATCATAATCGTGAATACGATTCAAAAGTTACGATCATGATTGTGAATTCAAAAATTGACTTGCAATCAAAATTGCAATTAGAATCACGAAAGATCATATATGAAGGCTTTGATTCAAATTGTTGAAAAATAGTGTTAAGTATTTGTTTGTTTCAACGGAAAATAAAATTTTACGAAAAATACTTTCTTAAGAAAATGCATTTCTAGAAAATAAATTGACTTTTTGTTGTTTGGACAACATAAGAAAAAAATACATTCTCTTGTTTGGTACATAAAAGTAAACTATTTTTTTTTTGTTGACGGTGAGATCTGGTTCAACCAAATCCCAGCCAACTGAGATTGATTCTTGAACCCCAAATTGCTTTTTGATGGAAGAAATAAGAGATGAAGATGGTGAAGCAGAAGAATGACAGTGGCAGACAGTATTTTTAACGTGATTTGGTCAAATCTGGATAGTACCAGACCCTATGTCCACGGCAATGTTATTACTTCTGAGAGAAATTTATAGAGCTTCGGCATCACTATTTCTGCCTCTCCTTTCAGTGATATCCCTCCTCCCTATTTATAGAGGAGAGGAGGATATAATAGAAAATTTTCAAGTTATAAAAATATTACATCAATATTAATTGTACAAGACATAATGAACTCTTGTAAATCGGCTTTTGCAGGTTGTTTTCTATGAGTGAGGCCCTTGTCTGGTAGGTATGACGTATGTTTGTCTCCTACTTAGCAAGCTTCTTACTAAAGGCCACACCTTGTGAACTAGAACCTTCGGCTTGGGATCATTGCTATCTTCCAAATAGTGAGGTCGAGCTGGCTTATAATGAAGCGAGCTCACACAAGGTCAGCTGTTGAACGAGTGAGCTGGGACTTAGCATCCTCGTCACCTTAGCGAGCTGGAGTTCTGCTGCTACTCGAGCCTTCTACCAGCCTATTTAGGAAGTTCTAGATTTCACTCATAACATAAGCCCCTCAACTCTTAGCTCGCTTCATGGGCTAAGAGTTGAAATTTGCCAAAAATCATCCCTTCGTAAAGCATCATGTAGTCAAAGTCTTTATTGAGCATGTTATTTCATTTATTCCAGGCCACACTTCTTATAATATGTGTCTCATAATCATTGGCGAGTTAGCCTGGTTTTCTTCCATGGTAATTAATAAATTAATGAATTAGCCTCGTTTTCTTACGAGGCATTAATTAAAGGAGTAGTCGGGAGTGTATCTGAACTCTTTGGTGAGGCCAGGCTAGCTCTATATAAATGTAGGGGGGAATATCCCTTCTTTCATCAGGTGAATCGATGAGTTCTTTAGACAGGTCTCCCATACCTCTAGTGGCTTGCTTTTCTGAAGGGACGTGCATGGTCTGCTGCATAAGAAGCCTTTTCAAGCAATTCTCTTTCTCTAAGAACGAGGGAAGATCTCTTAAAGATTTTAGATTATTTCCTCTCGGTGATGCCAGGAGGGGGATCCTTCCGAGCTACTAAGGCCTTCTTCCTTTGAATCTTTTGCACTAAGTAAAGAGCTAGGAGGGAGTTACAAACCAAGAAGGGCGGCAAGGGAAAGAGTTGAAATCAAGCATGCTTGCTGGCCCTTGCACTGATTGGAATTTTTTTTCTGAGGTGCCAATCTTTCTTCCAGTATATAGGCTAGATTCACTCTTATTTTGATTTCTTCGATGTAAATGTACCTTGTTGAGTGAGACCTTGAATAAATTTTGTTTCTATATTTCCTGTGTGCTGTATTTTGAATACTCTTGCTCATCACAAATGATAATACAGATTCCTATAAATCATAACAATGTTAGATTCAAATAATATCATTAGATATTTAAGCGACCAATCGATCTTGTTTTTCTATAAACAATGAATCTGGGCAACGAAGTGCCTTAATTAGGGATGAATAACATATAGGTCGCATGGAAGCTACTCCTAATAGAGAATTGTAACCTTTATTATTCGATGGGTGGCTGATCTTGTAGCCAAATAAGAGAGTGGATGATCTTGTGCTCGGGGTCAATCTCGTGGCCAAATAAAAGAGTGGCCAATCTTGTGGTCGAGGCGATCTTATGCCTAAATAAGGGCCAATCTTGTGCCCAAATAAAAGAGTGGTTGATCTTATGGCTAGGGTGATCTCGTGCCCAAATAAAAGAGTGGTCGATCTTGTGGCTGGGGTGATCTTGTGCCCAAATAAGAGAGTGACCAATCTTGTGGCTAGGGCGATCTCATGCCCAAATAAGAAAGTAGCCAATCTTATGGCCGGGTAGGAGAGCACTTGCTTCTTGTGTAAACCCTTGCTAAAAAATTTATTCAAAGATCATTACAGAGATTTAGAGTTTTTTTACAAGCTTCACAATTACACCATAAAATTCAATAAATAGTCTTGATTATGGGAGACTGCTCTCGTTCAGGATCCTGTTGAGATTATTTAGGTCGTTACCTAGAAGGTTGCACCACGTAGTCTCACAAGCAATCTCTTTTAATGAGGTCCTCAATAACATCCCTCAGTGCCCAACATTTCAAGGTGGTATGCCCGAACTCATTATGATAGGCACAAAATTTGCCCTGATTGCTTCTAGACTTGCTGGGAGTCTTTAAGGGCTAAGGTTTTTCGAAGTCCTTTTTGTCCCTTTCCATCGCGAAGATCTTGTTGTGAGCTTCCGATAGGATACTATAGCTATCATGGTGACCTAGACGTAGGGATCATTCATCTCTACTCCTGTTAGCATGTATGAAATCAGATTTGCCTTTTTCATCTCCAAGACTGTTCCTCTTCCTATTCTGACCCGAGTTACTCGCCTCGAGCTTTTGTGAACTGAAAACCTCCTCCCACTTGATTTGCTTTATATCCCGCTCATAAAATTCACCCAAGTCGCTAACTGGGGACTTGTATAGGCTTTTAAACAACTTTCCATCCCTATGAAGCCCTGTTGAGATTGCAACTAGAATTGCTTCATCCAAGGGTCTCTCCACATTATTTATCTTGCTCCTGAACTGAGCGATATAGTCCTTCAACGGCCAATGCTTACGTTGAAAGATTGTAGCGAGATGACATGGGGCGTGAGCTACCTCCTGAGTGCTCTATAGTGGATAAGAAATTTTTCTTGGCAATCCTTCTATCTGCCAATGCTACGAGTTGGGAGGTCCCTAAACCACATTTGTGGGATATCCCCTAGTGTAGTGGGGAAGACTCGACACTTGATTAGGGGATTATTCATTTGGTGATCCATCTAGACGTTGAATATGTCCAGGTGGTCATACGGGTCGCTATCCCCATTATATAGTGGAATCGCGGGATTCTAAGTTTACAGGAGAGAGATTCCATCTCGACCTCTTTAGAGAAAGGAGTTTGTTCCTTGGAGCATTTTTGGTTGTCACGAGTCCGGGGATGTTCTTCCAATTGCTTCACCCTCTGAAGCAATTCTTCCACCAGTCGATCCAAGCCCCTCAGTCCCTGACTAGAGACCTGGTGGCTCATTTCATTTTCTCAGTCATGCAAGCAGTGACCTGAAGCCTGCTCTTGGTTGGCTCTACTCGAACATCTAACTTGCTGTTGTTAGTGCTTATTTTGGGGTGTGATGACCTCAGCCTATCTTTGAGCACCCTAGGTCAAAGCTTGTGCTAGTGCTGTAACTGTCTTAGTCAATTCTCCCATCATATTTTCTAGTTTCTCCTGGCGTTGAAGCCAGGCTTGAGTTTCGTCGATTCCGTTTACAATAGCAGTAGATTGGTGAGTACCAAGTGAGGGCAAGCCAGGCTCAATACCTATGACAGGAGCAGTTAAGGAGTCTGTTATAAATACATGACCTTCAGATGGATGGGCCAGGGCATTCAAAGTCCTGGTAGCTCTCCCTCTAGCCATTGTAGCTATATAAAAGAGGCGATCAAAAAGTAAATGGGCCCTTCCTTTAGAGCCAAAATGTTGACAGTGAAATTTGGTTCAACCAAATCCTAGCCAACTAAAATGGATTCTTGAACCTCAAATTGCTTTCTGATGGAAGAAATAAGAGATGAAGATGGTGAAGCGGAAGAATGACAGTGGTAGGCAGTATTTTTAACATAGTTCAGTCAAATTCGGTAGTATTGGACCCTACATCCATAGTAATATCATTGCTTCTGAGAGAATTTTACAGAGCTTTGGTATCACTATTTTCACATCTCCTTTCAATGATCTCCTTTCTTCCTATTTATAAAGGAAAGGAGGATATAATAGTAATTTTTTAAGTTGTAAAAATATTACATCAACATTAATTGTATAATACAGAATGAACTCCTGTAAATTGACTTCTACAGGTTGCTTTCATTGAGTGGCGCCCTTGTCTGCTGGGTGTGACATATGTTTATCTCCTGCTCAGCAAGCTTCTTGCTAAAGGCCACACCTTGCGAACCAGAACCTTCAACTTGGGATCGCTGCTGTCTTCTAGATAGAGAGGTCGAGCTGGCTTATAATGAAGCGAGCTTGCAAAAGGTTAGCTGTTGAATGAGTGAGCCGGGACTTAGCATCCTTGACACCTTAGCAAGCTGGAGTTCTGCTACTACTTAAGCCTTCTGCCAGCCCGTTTAGGAAGTTCCGGATTTCACTCATAACACTTTTATTGAAAAATTTTGTTATACATACAAATTTCATCTTTAAGATTAAGCTGCATAATAATGTTTTATTATTAAAATATTTTCAAGATAGGAGTCAACATATCTTTACTAGTAAAAAGCAAAAGTTAAGTGTATTTTGTACTAAAAATAATATTCAAAGAAGAATATTCAAATCATTTATTTCCATCTTCATTAATTTTTTTTAGAAAATTTCATATTCAATTAACTTTGGCCATTATTAATTACCTTTTCCAACTTTCTTAATTGCTTAAATACTTTTAATACAATTTTTAATATAATTATTAAATTATCAACATTTGTTGAAATGGAAAGGGAAAAAGAAGATGAGAGATAGGAGAGAGAGAGAGAGAGGGAGATTGGGGGAGAAAGAGAAAGATAAAGAGGGAGTAGAGGACACAAAGGAGAGAGAAAAAAGAAAAGAAAAAATAAAAGAGGGAGGGAAGAAAAAGGAAGATAAATATAGAGTAGTGAGAAAAGAGAGAGAAAGATAGGAGAGAGAGAGAAAAAATGAAAGTAAATAAGGGGAGAATATGATTATATAATATAAGATGATTTAGAAAAATAATTTTTTTAATTAAAAGAGAAAATCACTTTCTCCCATATACATTATCATATTCTGTTAACTAAAATCTATTTTCTGTTAACCAATTTTCTTATTGGCTCAAAATATAGGAAAGTTACGAAAAAAGTTAAAAAAAAAATTTCTCTCAAACAAACTGACCCTAAATCTTATTCAAATCACCAAAACGTACAATGTTAGGCTAGCATTAGGAAAGTTTGCCATCAAATTCACAAAAGCGTCATTGAAAATACCAATTCAAATGATTAGATTTTGACAACTTTCTAGCACTTGTCTTGTATCTGCAATCATGATCACAAATATAGTTCAAAAATTTTGATCATGATTGTGAATTCAAATTTTGAATATTTGATTAAAATCACAAAAACATGTGTAATTACCGATTCAAATCACATAGCCAGATTTTGAAATTTAAACTTTTTAAATTTATTTCAAAACCATTCAAAATCATTTCAAAACTTATATTTCAATTCAAAAATATATTTTCAAGCTTAAAGAATTTAATAAATCATTTAAAAACAAATTAGAATGTTTTTGGTGAAATATTCAAATTTAAATAATTTGATAAATCATGTAAAAACATCTTCAAATGTTTGTTTTGAAAATATTTTAAAAACTTTTTTGAGCAAAATCTTGAGGTAAACATTTCGAAAATAATTTTAAAAAAATAAGTTAAATTCAAATAATCCAATACCTTTACATTTTAATTAAAGCAAAGGCTAAACAAAGATTTCATGAATTGAAACTAAGGCCAGCTAAGAAAATATGATAGAGCAAGTTAAGAATTTGTAAAACAAGATTCAGCTCTTAATTATGAAAAATTCTATTTAAGAAGAAAATATCCAATGAAGCCCTAAGGCTTTACTTGAAATATCCAAGTATCCAAAGTTTCAATCTTCTTAGTCTTCAAATCTTGAAACAACTCTTCTTTTTTAACTTTCCTCTAAAGATGAGCAAGCAAGAATTGTCAACGCTTGATTTCAATGCTCACTCTCTCTTCTTTGAACAATCTTATAAAATAAACATAGATTTACAATTTATATAGTTAGTCCAATCTAATTTATTATAATGCATGATTCAAATATATAATTAAAACAAATTAATACAAGAGCATGCAATATAATCATATCATATATATACTCATTAACCATAGTATAGCATGCCTATTGACACTTGTAAATGATATAGCATTGAGCAAATTGTATATGATAGCACAAGACATACATTGCTATTTAAACATATATATTCACATTTGCCATTTGTCATCATAAAAAAACAATCATATGGTTAACATATATATAAGGTCATCTCTCTCATTCTAGATATATGACTTTTTATCTAGTTAATACATTACTCACTTTACGCACTTGATCGTTAGAGTACTCTCCAAAGTTCCAACTTTAATCACTCATTCATGTTTTGCATATACTCGAAGAAAGAATTTTTTCAATTTTTATGTAATATGATTAATAAAAATTAAATTAAATATATAGAATTTTAATTAAATACTTGAAAATGAATTATAAAATTATGTGTAAAATATGATGTAATAAACTCACATATAATATTGTGATTCTTACTTAAAAAATATTAAAAAATTATATAATTTAATAAAATAGTTGTTTAAGTAAGTGGTGGATGTTAATATCGAGTTTTGTATAATTTAAATATTTGATTTCTAAATTTTTAAAATTAACAAAAGGATAAAATCCAACTACTTCAAAATTAAATAGGATTGTATGCAAATTTTGTTTTTTAGATGTAAATAAAGCAAACAGTAACGTAAGAAGGAGAAAAAGAGAGGCTAAGGAGTGTAGGTGAGATAGATGGTCTGGAATTGGGGATATTGGTTATGGAAAGATAAAAAAGAGAAAAACTTATGGGTACCATGAATTAGTTTACAAGGCAAAAAAAAAAAGAATTGGTTTCTGTTGACGTCGAAATTCGGTTCGTATGGAGGACCCGAACTTCAACCAACGGGAAAGGATTCAGTGGACTCCTAACCTGCAACCTGATGTTAAAACAAAGGAAGAAGAGGAAGAAGAATATGCAGCAAACAACACAGTTTTTTAACGTGATTCAGCCAAAGTCCTTCTTCGGACCCTTACGTCCATGGTTGAGTGTTATTACCGGGAAATGCTTGCTGTGTACATAGTTATACAAGAGTTTCTCTCTCGTGAGCTCTATGGCTCATTCTCTCAGAGCTCTTTCTTCTCACTATGGAGTTCTCTATTTTTTCTCAGTATCATCTCTCTCTAAAATGAGCTCTCCCCTTTCATTTTATCACACAAAGCCTATATACAAAAGGCTAACTCTATTATTTGGCTATTACAAGCTTCCAGTCAATCAGCCCCCTGCTCTTGGCTTTTCCTTGGTTCGCGTGCCCAGTTGATTTTGGCTGAATAGGGCTTCTTGCAGTTGGGCCTTTTGCCAGCCTAAAAAATGCTATCAACATAAGCCCCCTAACTCACAATGCGCTTTGCGGACTAGGAGTTAAACTTCTGCTGGCAAAAGCTCAACACACTGTTCTGAAATGAATGATTTCCTTGTTTAAATGTGAGCTGTAATACTGCTTGAGTTGGAATGACAAATCTCCCACTCCGGACCTCTGTTCGGCTCAGCGTAAGCCTCGGAGGACAGAAGACATGGACTCGTAATCATTTAGAAGGTGAGAGGAGGGACTCTCTCCTCTTGCTTTAAATTATTGGATTACATTCAACTTTGTTATTTATGTCCATTGGCTGCACCATAATCTGAAAGCATATTTCCTTGCATGCTGCATTCTGACTCTAGCCCCCTGTTGGAATTAGATGATGCGTGACTGATGTGGAAGCGAGTCATTGGGCTCGACCTCTACATGGTTGCTACGAGAATGTGCTACTGGTTCATGTTCGACCATGAAGGCCTGACCTAAGAGTGGGAGCTCCATCTCTGCACCGGGGAGTTGTAGGACTGGTGGATTCTTCACAAAGTGAGGCTCGGATGCAGGACGATATGTGCTCATTGCTATAGTATCTTCGTTATATGGTTGAGGAGACCGAGCCTCTTGGATGAAAGCTCATTTGTTGAACTTTCACTATACGAACGGAATGCCAGACAAGGACTGCATCTGCATGGACCTGCCATAAATTCGGACTGTTGCACGCTGAATGGAGCTCGTCATTACACGAGCTTCATGTTACTTGGGGGGCTGAGCTCAACATAGTGCAGACCATTGCATGGGCCGAGTTCGTCGAGTTACCGAATCACTGTGTCATTTTGTCACTGCGCAGCTATATCACTGATGGGTCAAAACGCTAACGCTTCAATCCTCGAGAAACGAAGACATGCACAAGCGTTACTAGTTGAACTTCAGTCCAGACCCTCTACACATCTAGTGGACCACATTACTGCATGAAGGCACCTACAGATATGAGCCTTACTTTGGTCTAGTGCTGTTGCGAAGCTATCGTGAGTGGGTTTATGAGTGACTCAGATTCTATATGGTTATGTGCAAGAGCCCATGAATGATCTGGACCTCGTGTGGTTGCCATGCACGAGCTGACTGCATGAGGGGTTGATGGCCACGAACTCCACTTTGGGCCAGAAGTCACTACTGCTACTGTCAGGTTACATACGTAACTTTATTCATTAAGCCTGACTCCATCGTATGGCTATATGAGCTGGGGCCCTTCTTCATGGTACGATATTAACTCATTAAGTCACCGAGCTGGGATTGTAAGATGGTGAGAGATCATCATCGGCCCTGGTTATCACATGGTCGTGCTGGCTCATGAGAGACCTGGGTCTTGCATGGCTGGAGTGGGGGCTGGTCACTGCACTTAACCTCTACATGGGTGCAAAGGAAAATGCCACTGGTCCATGTCCCAGCTGTTCCCCATATGGTCGCGTGCTATCATAGGCTGCTGTCGTGGGTTCGCTGTTACGAGAGAAGCGCTGGAGAGATGGAAGCCAATTGTGTTATGCTTTCTGTGGCTTTTGGGTTCCTTTTGACATCTCTACTATTGACACTTTCGACTGCTGGGCTTATACGCGCTATGGCTGGACTAGTACTCGAGGGCTTCTTACTCGTCCAGGTATGCCTAGGGCTTTTATGAACTTTGTCAAGTGGACACATAAGGTCTTGTCCCCTATCACAGAGGACGTCCTCCTTAATTTCTGATTACTTGGTGCTGTAGAAGCACTGGCTGCCATTTTCGAGGGAAGAAACAAATCACCAAATATTTCATTGAATATGCTCAGTACTGTTGATGCTGGTCTACAGCAAAAGATATAAGCCGTATGACTTCATGGTTGGCATGAGTGGTTTACCAAAGAGGTTTTATCTTCTGTTTTAGAGCTGTTTTCACCGGGTGAGGGTGATGGTTCATGGCATGGAGCTTGTTTAGCTTTAACTGAACTTGCTTGTAGAGGTTTATTGCATGGCGAGGCTCATCATGGTGCAAGCTATCACACTGCAAGGACCGAATTATTGTACTCTACCATCTTGGCATTGAGAAGGGATATGGTCGGGTGTGAGTTTGCCATGATGTGGATCGTGGCAGGGTTATACGCTTTAAGCCATCTGGGTCTGTCATCATGCAAGTTTGACGTCAAGCCATCAATGTTCGGTCGAGGAGTGTGGGCTTCTCTATCTTTTGGTCTAATTATATAGATGCTACACGAGGTGGCTGAGATGCCAAGATGCTTTGTATGGCTATGTAAACTTGTCGTTGGGGATCCCTCGTCCCGTGGCTGGAAGCCTCTCACTGCATGGTAGCAGAATCGAGCTCATGGCTGAGAACTCACCATTATGTGGGTTGATGAGCCACTGCGGCATCAGACACAGACTGCACTGCCGCATGCACCGTCACCATTGGGCCATTTTGCATGTCGTCGCGCACGAGTTGAATACATGAGAAGTTTGTGGTCGTGTAGGTGCATGAGAGACCTTGGTTCAGTGGACGACGGCTGTAATGAGTTCAAATCAAGCCCTGTCAAATGGTTATGGTGGGGCGTCTGGGCTCAATTCGTAGTAACTATTGTACTTCACTATAGTGCAGTGGATGGGCACGGTGGAAGCAACTATGCCCACGAACTTCTCAGTTGGATGGGCTGAGTGGTGGATACCTTCATTCTGCCAAACTTGGGTGACTTGGTCCAGATGCATAACTGTTACAAGAACTTCCTCGTTATCATCGGAACCAACCTCTACGTGGCGGTGCGAGTTCATTACCAAACCCATGTCTGGAATATTGCTACTGCTCGTGAAGGCCAACAAACTTTGCCCGATCACATGTGTTTAACATCATGCTGTCATGACTGGCAATCATCAGACCCATCCTTGGCATATCATCGTGCGAGTTCATCGTCGGGGCTTTCTCGCTGCACGATCACTGCACAAGAGTCTGTCGTTGGGTCCTGCGTATCAGCTTATAAGCCCCACGCCGAACATGAATGCCGCATGACTGTACGGATGCATCTTCAAACTGAGTCACTACATGGTGACACCCAGTTGTTGCATGATCATGGAGTGTTCACATGTCCAGGTGCAGGTTGGGAATGACGATACGAGTGAGAACTTGTCGTTGGATTGTCAGTGCACGGCCCGAGTACGAGCATTGCTGCTTAAACTGCATGTGCGAGTTTGACACCACATCGCATGCGTGAGTTTAAGCCGAGCCCAGTCCAAGTGTAGTTAAGCTTCGAACCCGGTGACGCGTGATTATCCAAAGCACTCATTCAAACCTGCCCGGTCGGGTGGCTAATGCTCGCTCCCATCGTCAAGGTTAGGCTGCATGGTTAGGTGTAGGAGCTCAACACTGAACACAGACATTGCATGGTCGAGCGCAAGACCACTCGCGAGGATAGAAGGCTGATTTGGAATAAAACTACTGCTTCAACACACAGGAGCTCGATCGTGGAGTCTACGGTGGTGTTCGGCCATTTACATGGCTATGAGCTTGTTCTCAGTTCTGAGACTGCACGGTTGCTATATTGCCTCGTCATTGGATCGAGACTATACTTTGGGCTCGATGCACAGCCACTGGGAGTGAGCCTAACATCATGCTCGCAACTAAGATTAATGTGGTGCTGCCGCGCAGGCTTGCCCTCGGCTCACGTAATCTTCATTCGTTGAGTCTGACTACATCACATGGTTACGTGAATTTATTTTCAAGCCAAGGGGTTGTTCAGTAGGCGTGACCTCGTCATTGGAGTTTCCTCATCGGATGATCGTCGCATGAGAACCCATTATTGGATTCAACTGTTACATATTTGTTGCAGGTTCCAACGTCGAACATAGTGTTGCACGACTATCATACTTTCTTCTACGATGGACACCCAGATAATTTTCCATGCAAATCGAGTTGTGGCCTCATCATCCGGGATCACAAGTTCAGCCATGAACATTTGCTGTCAAGAGGG
>JANHAO010008463.1:0-19270 GCA_026873985.1 Saraca asoca | reverse complement strand
ATTACTTAATTTATTTAAGGATGGTTTTGCCTAAATTAATTAATAGCCTCTTTCAAGGTCTAATAATAGTACCTAAATCAACCTATTTACCTACTTTCATGGAATTAGATTAAATTAAGCCCTTTAAGATCTGTGCAAACCAATATAGATTCCTAAAGAAATTTAATCTACTTTCGTGATTAAGATCTCTTTATTCAACTATTAGTTTTTCGGTGACAATTTTCTCCTTTTGGTACTTCAATTATCTACCTAAGATATGATAAAACATTAGCCAAGTACTTTATCAAAACATTGCAGGCATAATAGTTGAATCAAATAAATCAGGAAATCACAATAAGGAATTCATCAATAACATTAAAGAATCATAATTAGGCTATTCCCAATCTTAGAATAAAAATTTTACTCAGACATAAGAAAAAGAAAAGCAAGATTCATTAATATAAAAGAAAGCATAATGTTCAAGAACAAATAAAGAAATAAGAAAGAAAAGATGAATTAAAAGAAGAACAATTCTAAATGTAGATCAAATTCTTAAAAGAACATTAAAGAAAAGAAAGAATCCTAATTGGAATGAAGAAGACTCCTAAGAAAACAAGAAAACTCGAACTCTAATAATCCTAATTGAGTGGAATGAATGAATGAATGAATTAGCCTTCAGATTAGCTATTTATAATAGGTTTTGGGCTTGGAACACGGTCGTGCTTCGAGACACGAGCTGCCTATGTTTAGGGCTGGTTGGCTTCTAGAAGGCCACTGGCTTCTACACCGAACACGGTCATGCTTGGTGACACAACCAGGCCATGTTCGGCACTGGCTTGAGGGTTCCCTTTGATTTCTTTGCACAATCAACTTGGTCTTTTCACATCTTCTTCCTCAGCTTCTTGATCCAAGTGTGCTTCATTCTTTAGCTTTTCACCTTCCTTTTTAAGCCTCTTTTGCTAACCAGAAAGACAAATGCAAACTACAGCAGTATCAAGAATAAACTGACAAAACTAAGATAAAAGTAAAGTAAAAACCTCAAATTAACAACCAAGAGGTGATAATTAACATTTTTATAAGTATTTTTCTTGCTTATCAAATTAGGCGTTGGCCTTAACATAAAAGTTGTAGTGCTTTCTCTTAGCTTTTTGATTATATAAACATTGACCCAATCCAACATCCAGACCTCAAGTTATAGCCCAAAAACTAAAATAGTATCAAAACCCCGGCATTAAGCAATCAATCCAATTAAACTCCAAATTATGACCAAATCACAAAACAAGGCCAATTCACTAAAATAAACTCAATTAACATTTAAAAAGGTAGAGAATGAAATGAAATAAAAGTAGTAATGTTTTTTGTTCATTAATCCCTTGAGTGGTCCCTTGGTAGATGCAAACCCTCTTGGTGAGTCCTAACTTAGTCTCCCATTTTCACATCACTTTGTTTTAAGTCTAGTTTAGTTTTATTTTGGTTTCTTGCCCTAGGACATGCAAGAGTTAACTGTACGGGAATTTGATGAATATAATTTATACATTTTTTATATCCCTTCTATACTTAATCTTTTGTCATGCTTAAGTGCTTAATTGGATACATGTAATTGATTTTGTAGTTTAGTCAGTTTTTGAGTTTGACAAAATTAATTTGATAATTTGACATGATTTTAGGTTTTTACATTTATCTTGAGTTTTGAAATTTGGTTTTAGGTGATTCTTACGTCTACAAAAAGCTAAGAGGATGCTCTACAAATGTCATGAGAGTCCAAAGCTTAGTTCATCTATTTTGAAGGTCAAATCAAGCCTAGAAGCATAAATAGAGTGCTGACCTATTGACCCAAAACTAGTTTCAATATTTTGATCATATTTAGAGCTCCATCCCTCATTTCAGTGCAAACTTAACCCATTGCATGGCTAAGATCCATGCCCACAACTTTCAAAAAGGGCTTGAGGTGAAAATATACTATTTTCATTAAGTTTTAAGGCTATAGATCTAAGTGACAAGTCATGTTATAGGTTAGACTACTCTACAAGATTGTCTCAATTTTTTTGCCCACAAGTTAAGCTTGGATTCAAATTTTTAAGTAAGGTCAAGGCCATTGCACTGCTAAGAGACAAAGCTACAATTTCTAAGAAGAGACCTATATCCAATTATGCCTCTTTGCAACCTTAATTAGCAGCCTAAGTAGAGGCAATACGGTAAGCTTATATAAAGGCTTAGCTAAGACCTAGTTGTATTCATTCTTTAGATTCATTTTCATTTTCTCTACTTTTTTGAAGAGGAGGGGCTTAGCTAGGGGAAAAACACCAACCCTTTTTAGGTCTTCTCTTCTTTTCTAGTTTACTTTAACGTTTAGCTAAACTTATTCAATCTAAAGGAAATTATGTATTAATACTCTTATTGATTGTGAGACTTACTTCTATTATTAATTTGTTCCTAATTTGACTCTCTTGATTCTCTATTTTAATTTCATTAATAGTTTTGGATGATTAGTTAAGATGGCTAGTTAATTAATTTTTCATTGTGATTTAATATTAGTTGAATTTCTATAAGTAACATTGTTTATGGATGTTTAGTTTGAGTCATAATAGGGTTTTTGATTATGCACTAGTTTGGGTCAATTATCCTAGAGAATTGAGATTAATTAATAGATTTACTACTGGAATAAATTGATTAATTAATCTTGGTATTTTTAGATCTTAATGCTATTGGTGAAGTGGTTGAGGTGATGGGCTTCAATCGATTCAGCAATAAGGGTTAATCTGGTGCTTGGCTTGCTTAGCCAATTTAAAGAGAAATTAGTAACAATTGATTCAGTGATGGGCTTAATTAGATTCTTAACTAAGCGATCAATAAAGGAATGAAATATTTCTCTTAATGATTAGTCACATAATTGATTGCAAAAGTCCCTTGGATTGAAGTTTTTCTCCTTAGATTTCCCATTTTCTGTTAATCCTATTTGCCTATGTTAATATTATTTGTTTAAATTCAATCCTATTTATTTAATCACCAACCCCCTATTTTCTACTATTAATACATTGAAATTAATTGCTAGTCTTTATGGTTCATCTTGAACTCACCCTTACTATAAGCCAAGGTAATTTAGTATTATCTTTGTTGGTCTCAACTACTGTTAAAGCCTAACCTCGAATCCTTTCCTTAATTTTCACTTTGGCCATTGGCCATTAGAAAAACTCATTGCAAGAATAGAAAAGAAAATAAAAACTAAAGAAAATAAGCAATTGGGGACCCATTTAGTTAGGGGTAATCAAAGAGCAAAAAGGAAATCAAAGGCTTTTATTCCCTTTCCCCTATTTTCTTACCTGTATCCTAAATCAATTTAGGATGATTCCCCTCAAGCCTTTTGGGTTTTGGGTTTAGCATATCTCCACCAAACCCTATCCCTTACCTACATCCTTTAGCCATACCTTTATTGCTCTATCACTCATGACTAGCCAGGGATGGACTTTTCGACAACCTCACCTCATTAGGGATCGCCTCTCTATCTTGTACCTCCCCCTTTATTGCTCTCTCTAAAAGAAAAGAAGTGTTCAAAGTACTAACCATGGATTGCTTTTCATCATTGATTTGCTTAGTCACTTCTAAGGGATTTCTACCTTTTTCATCTTTGATTTCATGATCAAACTCTTTTATCAACCTAAAATTATCAACTATAACATAAGTCTTCATGAAATTGCAAAATAATTTAAAATCACATGATTTCAATTTCTTACACCAATATATGGCAAATTGTAATTGACTTCAAGTTGTTAGATAAAAGGACTAGAAAGTACATATCTAATATAATAAAAAAGGTAAGATCCTAGGTTTTATAATCCAACATAGAAAAGGTTACAAACAAATTAATAATTCAAATGCCAAGATGTACATTCCTATTATAGAATTATATTTGTTATTATTACCAACAAAAATTATTTCCACAATGCCAACCTAGGGAAAAAAAGACAATATTAGTGCTTTCCAAAGAATATGCATTTTCCTTTTCACTCAATTTGAGCTAAAGTTGCCATCAATAACATCAAAATTACAACTAAGTAAATGCATGTCTTACCTTTTGCACTCCCTCATCTTCCCTGTGAATTCTTCTAACCATTCCTTTCGTCTATTAGAATCTTTATTGTTAAAAGGCCTTCCACAAAAATATTGGTGATTTATGTGATTATACAAGGTGCACACTAGGATGAGGATTTCTAAAAAAACCAACTAGCTGGTTCCTTTTTAGTGTACTAAATAGCAGTAAAGGAAATTAAGGGGAATTTAATTCCTTTTCTTATTTAAACCAAATAGACTGGGTAATCATGGTCTATTCCTTTCATTTCCTATATTTCCCTTTGTTGATTCCTTTCTCTTTCCTTAATTTGAACCAAATGGCCCCTTAAGGAAGAAAATTAGCCTTTTTAGGCCAAAAACCTTACCTTAGACTCACACTCTTGAAAAGCACAAGGCAAAACCTATATTAGCAAAGCAATGCTCTTCAGGAGCTACTTAATTATAAATAAGGGTTATGGAAAATGTAAAGGGGACTCCCCTTTATATAGGCCTCGCCGTTGATCCAGTCAACTGACCAGTGCACGTCTAATCGACTGGACCATCCATCTGATCGATTCCTTAGGACTAGTTGATCGACCAGTTAAGTCTCGGGATCCTATTTAACCTAAAACCCTAATCCAACCAATTATGTGGTCCTAGTCTAGTTTGTGCTTTGTGATGTGACTTAACTCAATCTGAATTTAATATCGATAAAGCTTGTTCTAATTTTGTCCAACTTAAAAGGGGTGTTACACTACCAAGCAAAA
Organism: Saraca asoca; assembly: GCA_026873985.1. Taxonomy (NCBI): domain Eukaryota; kingdom Viridiplantae; phylum Streptophyta; class Magnoliopsida; order Fabales; family Fabaceae; genus Saraca; species Saraca asoca. Next base: position 14,477 of record JANHAO010008463.1, on the reverse strand, counting down.
CTTTTCATTGATCTTCACATGTTAAGTGTTGAAAAGTACATGTCAAATCATATGCTACTATAGGGCACTTAAGTGGCTGGTGTTGTATTCTATCAATCAAGTCAACAGGTTAGGCATTACACTAGTCTACAATTGCATATAGCATCAAACCTAAGAGCATGATTAGTTGGATGGAACAAAATGGCCAAAAGTTTGTTTGGTTAGTACTATGAAATGGGAATGCTCATTCCCTAGGGAATGAGAAATTTATTAAAAGATGAAATCCCCATTCCATTGTCAAACCAATGGAATGGGTCAGACAATCATTTTTAGCATGACCTTTTGGTACTTTTGTCCATTACATCTTTCTTACTATCCAAAAGTAACCTCATAATAAATGCTAAAATAATGATAGTTTTTCAATACTTTTATTAAAAAAAATATTTTGATAATTATATTTTAATAAAATAATATATCTTTTATTATTTATAAAATAAATATTATTTATTATACAAAATTATTTATTAAAAAATAAAAATCAATGAATTAAAATTTATTATATTTTTATTATAGAAAAACTTTTTCTAATTATAAATTTGATAATAAATTTTTAAATATGACAATTTTTATTATTTATTATATAAATATATTTTCATTACATAAATTATATAATAATATATTCAATTTACATTATTAAATTAAATGTATATATATACTATTTTTATCAGGATATTATTGTCATTAAATTTTTTTTGTATTCCATTCCTTCATCATTTTGCTATACCAAACAAAAAAGTGGACCATTCCATCTTAATGCATACCAAAAAAATTATAGAATAATCATTCCATTTCATTCACATTTCCATTCTATTCTTTTTCATTCCATTCAACTAAACAAGCCATAATGTTTGATGTATTCAATCACTCAGACCATTAAGCCTGGCACTAAGTTCATCAAGACATGGATTTGGCATCAAGCCTTGTCAAGCCCAAGGCCTGATGCATATGTTTGCTAGTGAGTGACAATTTCGTTGATCTCTAAATATTGAAAGACAAAAGGCTTGTGATGAGCAATTTATGTTGTTATAGCAATTTATGGAGTAATTACCATTGTTCTTACCCTCCTTTCCACCATTGGGAGAGTTCAGCAAAGGCATGCATTAAGTAAGTTGTTGAGGTAAGCCAAGCGTCACTTAGGACACTTAGATGAGGTACTCCAAATGCTAATTAAGGAACTATAGTGAGGCAAGTTGTGTGCCATTTAGTGCACTTTGTTTAGGCAAGTTGGGTGCCAGTTAGGGGACTTCAACATGGTAAGCTATGTGCAAATTAGGGAACTTTAGCGATCCTCTAATGGTTGCAGAGAAGCAATGGTGAATGACCGCATAAGCTGAAAAGCTTGGGACCAAGCATGAAAAGGTGAGGATTTGTTGAAACAATAAGTTGAAAAGTTTTGGACCATGTCTAACAAGACATGGCTTTGCCCCACAATTAAGTGCATAGAAGTAGGCTTGAGAAGGTTTGTTTTTGTCAAAACCACAAGTTGAAGTGATTGAGACCAAGCTTGAAAACGCATGGATTTGGTGCTTGAGAATGGTATATATGTCTTTCAATGTTGAGCCAGCCACAAAAGCTTTTGGTTAAAAGCAAGCAATGAAAACTATAAGAGAACTACAATATGACGATTATAAAGATATAAACATATATTAAGCCATTGGAACCTCAAAATATAAACACAATATGATAATTATAAAGATATAAATGTACATGAGGCCGTTGAAACCTCATAACATAAAAACCTTGACCTTATAAGCCATTTCCTATGAATAATAAAAGTAAAACTAAGAGATCTTAAAGCTCAAGACAAAAGAAAACATCAATGGGAACATTAATGCTATTAAAGTATATTGACGTGGCCATTATAATATCTTTTGTCCTCCTCCTCCTCATTAAGAGAGATCAATGAGGGTTTTGCATAGAAAGCAAGATAGGTGAGTTGTGTGCCAATGAGTGACACTTTTACTAGACTTTAATTCTATGAGTGCTGGATGATTGATATTTCTCTTGCCCTCCTTCCTTCTAGGGGTAGTTCACTAAGGGGCCCGGGTGTTAGCAAGTGGCACTTGAAGTCCAATGTTATGTATATATAGCATTTGGACAATTTGGAATTTAATGTTTCTTGATTTAAACACTAGTAATTTGAAAGCAAAATGAATTTTGCCCCAATAGATGAATATAGGGAGATTGCAATGTTTCTAAAATGACTTGTAATATTGAGTATATTTCGACTTATGTAAAATTAATGAAGCAATGAGGTGAAGAGCTTACTTGAATTGTGGTAGTTGTGCATCTTACATGTAATACCTCTAAATTATAAGGAGAATCTTTGGAGGATAATTACATGTTTGAGCAAATAAATAGAAATTATCATAAAAATTTATTTAGAATTATATAACAACTTGATAATATTAATAGCAATACTAAAGAATATCAACAGTAGATCTAATTATACTTTTTAGGAATTTTAATATTTAAACTAACTTTTTGTAAATTTTTCTTGTCAATCAATATCATTTGATACAAATTGTAGACTCTATTATAATTTGGGGTTAAACTAGAATAAGATAAAAGAATAATAATAGTATGGCATGAGTTTAAAATGTTGCGGTGGATTTTGTATAACTAGACATAATCTTATGTGGTCTCTTGTTAGAAAAAAGTGTGTAAGCATGATAAAAAAGAACAATATGATGTACACACTAGATAGTTTGAAATGGCTTTGGATTTTTTTTTTTTTGGATTCTATGGTTAGTTTCTTTCTCATAACTCTTTCACAACATATGAAGTTTTCAAGTTTTATTAGAACCCCCAGAATTCTCAAAATTTTTAAATTTCTCCTTTAGGCCATTTATGCAATTTTCCCTAAAACTTTAATTACACAATTTTCTCTTAGATGTTTCTGACTTTCTTACCTAATATTTATTTCTTTCTTTCTTGCCACCATCACAGATTGCCCTCTTTCTCACTCTAGATCATTTGCTTCTTTCCTTTTCTTATTCCCACATCAATTATTAACTTTTCTCAAGCTCCAAGTTTGTTTATACCATAACATTGAGTTCTACCATCTCTGGTAGGTTGTGAGCTCATATCAACAAGCTGCTATTCTCAAACCTAAGATTTTGGATCAACCCCAACCTTGCATGAGTTTGACCTCAACTCAGCAATCCACGACACTACTAGCCCTCATCATCACTTGATTGTCCTTATAGTTCTGTTGTAATTTCGCTAGTCACCATTGATGACCTAACCTTAGCCCATTTTTTCAAGAACCAATGTCTGTTTTAAACAAGAGCAACTACAGGTATAGTCCTATACTAAAATTTATATTTGTGCTTAATTGCAAAAAGGGTTGGACAAGTGTTAAAATTAATTAGTAATATTAAATTACAAATTATATGTGTTTAGTTGAGGGTAATTACTTAAAGTGGTGTTTAAGTACTAGGTATGTATGATTTTCTCTTAGTTAGAATTTACTGGTAATTAGTAATTTTATCATAATGCATATAATGCTAATTAAGGTTTTCTAATACAAAGTTTGAGAAGGGAATTTTGGACAATAAAAGGATTTATAAAAATTGGACAAATTGTCTATTTAATATTTTAGAAAGTTGGAAAGTTTTGCCATGAGACTGAGGAAAAAGTTTGGTGACACTAAAAATGGTCTTAGAAATCAAAGAGCTTTGAAACTAAGGTCAAGGCACACAAAATTTGTGAGTGGAACGTTTAAACGTGCTTGATATGCATGATGATTTTTATACACTTATTCATAGATATATTGGTATATATATATATATATATATCTCATAAAAATTGGGATTATGTTATGCATGCTTGATTATGTGGCCCTAGGACAATAATGTGCTTCTGGGAACTACCTCGCTGATATTGTAAAATTGATGTGATTTATGTGTTATAATTGGATTATGAGGTGAGTGGTTTCTCTACTTAGGCATGTGGCATACTCTCTTGGTATCTTATGTGTAGTAGAATGTAAATGTGTGACTAGAATTGGATTAATGATTGTATTTTATTTATTTAGTTTGTAATTCTACTACGTAATGAAGAAATTGAATTTAATAAAACCATCAAATGCATAAATAGTAATAAATATACAAACTCTATCAAATAATCCAAAAATACAATGAAATGAATCAATCAAAACCAAAATCTAGACCCTTATCCTTCTAGTCATCTATGGCATCCAGCTATTACTTCTCACTGTGTCTAAGGTTGAGAGAGGGTGGGACCAAATGGCTACTCATGGTACCATAGGGGTTACATTTGCTCATTGAATGAGTCCATCCTTTGCAAATCTTCATTTCCTCAATTCACACATAGGTCCACATACATGAACATGATTCTTTCAAGAGTTTTTTTTCCATACTCTATATCATTTCAAAATTATTAGATCATGAAGTGTTTGTAAAGCATCTTCCAAGTGGGCTCCAGTATACTCTTCCAAGTAAATAATACACCCACATACTTGCTCTACCTTGATGCTACTGTGTTTGGGTTGACGATGGCTATGGAGCATCCTCTGTTCAAGCAAAATTGGCTCCTCATGTTGGCATGAACGTGTGACCAGGAAGAATCATGCTAGGCAGGGTCCACCAGGTCAAGGGAGATGATTTGCATTGACTAATCTAATTCAACATAAAATTTCTAAATCTAATTCAACATGCATTAAAAAATTTAATAAAGGTTATAACTAAGTAATTGTTAATAATCTAATCCTAAATCCAATTCTACATACAATTTTTAAATCTATTCAACATGCATTAAAAAATGTAATAAAAAATATAACTGGGTAATTCTTAATAATTCAATCCTAAATATAATACGACATCCAATTTCTAAATCTAATTTAGCATGCATTAAAAAACATAACAGAAACTATAGTTAGGTAATTTTTAGGTATTCAATCCCAAATCTAATTCAACTTATAATTTATAAATCTAATTAAATCATAAAATTCCTAAATCTAAGTCAAATAAAAAACAATTACTAGAAATGTAAAATAATGCATTATCAACAATTTAATCGATTTTGAATTTTTAATTTTACCTTTGAAATGCAGGAATGAAGCTACATAATGATTAGAGAGCTCTGTTATACAATAGGATCTTAAACACTTTGAAAGATGATGTAAGGAGCGCTAGACACATGGTTTGTAATTATTTTCAAAACTTTCGACAGATTTTTCTATAGGAAATCCTTCATAAATTAAGTTCCATAAAAAATTCAAGAATTCTTTTTAAAAAAATTTGTATCATTTTTTTGATGAATTTTTTATGGATTTGTATGTCATTAATTATTTTCAAGGGATTTTTGAAAAAATTTCTAATGAATTTCTGTAATACTCAAAACCCTTTTTGGACAACTTTTATAAAATTCCATATATAAATCATGATATTTAAAATTTATTCATATATGGTTTGTAAAATACATCTTGAAAATATTTTAGTAAATAATTTTGTCCAACAACCTATAGTTTGGTGGTGTTTATTTCAATTGTTTGATTTATTCAATTATTTTAGTAATTATTAAGAAAGATAAATAATTTTTTTAAAAATATTTTGATATGTCATTTATTCCAACTATTTAATAACTATTTTGTTTACTTTATGAAAATTTCTAAACTTTAAGTTTTATTAAATGGTCTTGTGATTTTTTTTAATTTGATTATAAACTAATGATAGTGCATTTATAATACTTCTTTTATTACATTAATTATTCCATAGGCTAAAATTCACGTAACTCTCATAAACTTTGGTCCATTTGGAAAAAATCCCTCTAAGGTTTGAAAGTGGATAATCTAGGACTTAAACTTTACATTGAGAACAATTTACCCCTTCTATTATTTTAACATCCAAATCCCTAACAAAAGTTACAATGAATCCTAAAGGACAAATTACAACAATTTTCTACATTAGATTACCATTTCCTGCAAAGGAAGGCAAACAACACCACTCAAGTCAAGATGAACAACATCACTTCCTATTTGAATGAGGAAGAAATAACTTTGTGCTTCTTGAAAAGCAAATCAAGCTGGTCATAATGATGAAACAGGCCATAAAATCTATGGGTTCAACATAAATCCCTTATGTTATATATATATATATATATATAATATCTAATGAGATCATGTCATTCTTCAAACCATAAGGCAAGCCAATAAACTTAAACCATCTTAAGGCATTTTAGATGTTGCAATTTAGGGATAGGAAAAAAAAAGAATAAGAAAGCCACCTAGAGAACTTGTCATGGCATGCAAGTGAAATATTGTAGAGGGTTTTGATCATTTCCATGACTTGAACAAATCTCCTTTAATTTTCGCATAGGAATCAAGTAATTCCATTAGGGATTTGGATGATACAATAACAGAAGGGGGTAAATTGCTTCAAATGCAAAGTTTTAGCACTAAATTACTTCTTTCAAAGTTTAGGATGTTCTTCACACAAAACCTAAAGTTTGGGTGAGTTATATGCATTTTACCCTATTTAATACATCTTAAATAAAACAAAAGTTTTAATAATAACTATTTCAAATAATAAATAAATAATTTATTATTTAATTTTTTTTAAATACTTGGTGTATCATTTATTTTAATTGTTAAACAAGCATTTGGTTTACTTTACAAGAAAATCTATAATTTAAGCTTTATGAAATGTTATTGAAATGCATTTAATTGGATTTAAAAATTTATGGTGGTATATTTAAACTCTATTTTTATTACACATGATATTTTAATGTGTATTAAGTATGTCTTAGTTATAATGATTAAGAATCTAAAATCTATATGTATTTATTTTACTTAATTTATGAGAACTATATTGTTCTTTTAAATTTAAATTATTGAAAATTAAACACACTTTTTTACAATAATTTTTCTTTCTTATTTTTTTCTATTTCCTCCTCTTTATCTAGAGAGCTCTTGGCCTCTCTACAAGCCACTCCTCTATTTTTCTTCTTTTATTATTTTCCCAGACTTCCTCTTCCAAACACCACCGACATACACCATCTTTCTTCACCTTGTTGTTCTTCCTCCTCATTTCCATCACTCATTCTTTTAGAATGCCATATCAATGTTGACTGCCATCTACTCTGCCCAACCAACTTATGTTGTGCTACTAGTCAGTTGGTTGCTCTTTTCATCTACGTTCAAGATGGATGGCTAATAAAGGGTTTGAGCTCAATGGAAGTGGTTAACACATCAAATTCGTACTGAGGTTGACTTCTAAACTTTATTTTTTTTACGTCTAGTTTTAAGTTTTAGAGAGTGGTGGAGATTATGTGAGGATTTAGAGTTTGATGTTTTTGGTTTTAAAGTTTATATGCTATATTATTGGCTATTGTTTGGAGTGGGCTTTATGATAGATGTTATTAAGTTGTGGTGTGGTAAGGTGGCTAGATGGGGATTGAAAGCTTGTTGATAGCCTTGGACTTGATTTTTTTCTTTGGGAGTAGGTGAGTTTAAATTTGGTAGATGATGATGATGATAATAATAATAATAATAATACTAATAGTAATAGAATTTTGACATTTAAATTGATGAGTTTGAGAACAAAGACATGAGAAAATGTATTTACAATTGATTATACTATGAACTTTTTGGTACAATTCATAGGAAAGTAAGGCCTTTGGAAACCACAAGACTAGAGGAAACAACACATCAAGGCAGTGAATATCTTTCATACATGGATGAATTAATTAAGCTCAAGGAGCTTAGAATTTGTGACTGAATACTCTATTTTAATTTGCAATGCAAGATAACTAATGTTCTTATATATTTACATATGAATTAGTTCCCATAATTATATTTTAGTGATAAGATTTTATAACAAATTGTTTGTTATGCATGTTTATATTTACATTTGATTTTATGGTATTTAAATCGATTTGTTTGTGATCAGAAATGAAATTATGTAGATTAAAGAACCATGAGTAATTACAAATTTAAAAGTGGATTTTCTATTACTAATTGGTATAAAGATTATGTATATCTAAAAACCAGATTTGAAGTTACAATCTTTGTTTAAGTATTGAATTGAAAGTAGCATTTTGGAACTTTGAAGAAAGTGGAATGGCATATGGATTTTTTCTTAATATTTAAAGATGTTATGAATCATTATTTTTGATAAATATAACAGATTTAAATTTAAAGCATTTTGCATGATTTAATTTTTTAAATGAATTATGTTTGAAAAGTTGAATAATAATTGCCAATGTTTTCATTAAACTATTATGAGATTTTATGAAGAATTTATGAGTTTAATTCTTGTATATACTATTTTTGTCAAAAGTTGAATCCTTGGGAGTTTTCCTTAGAAAACAAATGCACTTGGACATCTAATTGCCATGGCTAATATGAGAAGACATTTGTGTGGAGTGATAAGGGGGAGTTTGGATTGATTTTCAGGATATCTATTATATCTGTTATTTGTTACAGGGGTCTTAGATTTGACCTTGGATTTCAGGAGGGATTTGATCCTAATTACACCAATCTAACAAAATCAAAGATTTGACCTTGGTTCCTCTATCTAACATCTATTTGGTTTTTTATGAAAAAATCTCATTGACTCCTGCTTATTTTCCTTCATACTGTATATATTTTTGTGTTGTCAAATGTTTAAATGCTTATAGTATTTTGAATTTATGTATAAGATTGTTGTTATATGAAAACAAGGCTAAGTTAGAAAGTGATTAATTTTATTAAATTGGTCTATATAAGAAAGAATGTATTCTGGAGTGTGAGATTTGGATTCTATTTTGTATGCTTGTTATTATGATAGATTTCCATGAGATTGTTATACTATGTAGAATAAAATTGAATCATAAAGATAATTATTTTTATTGAACTGGTTTATGCCAGAAGAATGGTATTTAGAAAGTTTTTGATTAATTTTTTTTTACATATCTCTTTTATTGTGATTTAGTTAAAATTATTAAATGTTAATTGTATAGGTTTTCCTAATATTTTATATTTTTGTATGAGGTTGTTGTTTTATATAAAATGAGATTTAATTATGAAATAATCATTTTTGTTGAAATAGTTTTGAAAAGAAGACTGCATTTGAAGGTTTGAGATTTAAATGTATTACTGTATGTTAATATTTTTCTGTAATAATCGAATGTGTTTTCATACATCTTTTATTTCACAAATTTTGTGAAACTTGAAATGTTTTTGAAAGAACTAAAGATTTTCCTAAATTTTAATAAAGGATGTTTTAGAAGTATGACTTTAGTAATTTATTCACTCACTAAGTTCTTGTAATTTACCCTTTCCATTTTTTGTCCTCCTAGGCTTTGAGGAATAAACCAAAGCCGCACACCTTAAATATGTGTTGTATGTTTGTTTTAAATGAGTCTTGGGTATATACATAATTACACAACAAGTGGATACATGTGTTGTTGGGCAAATAGCCCTCTCAAATTTGTGTTGGTTGCCACTAGCTAGTATCCAAAAACAAGGGAGATTCTGTCAAAGTTTTGACAAGATTAGATAACACGTTTGGCCATTTCTTTGAATTTAAAAGTTGACATCTTGTTTTGCATTGCATAAGTTAATATATAGTCTGTCATGCTTGTAGAAAGTCACTTGTAATGACTTCATATACTGGTCACGTGCCTAAGGTTAGGTTGTGATAATTTTCAATTAATTTTTTTCTTTGGCATCTGCCCAGGGTTGGGGCATGCCCAATACCGTTAATCATCCACTCACTCAAACTACCATTGAACGTCCACCCACTCAAACTACCACTCAACTTTAACCTATTCAATTCAGTATAAAGATTCAAATCACTCAAATTACCCCCTAAGCCTTAACCTACTCAAACTACCAGCAAGAAGTATTCCATGAATCATCCAATTCTCTAGCCCTCATTGTTCATCAAGAAAATTCTTATTTGAACAAATTGGCTAAGGTTGCTACTTCTCATACCTCACCAAAGAAAGTGCAAGTTGACATACATACCCAAGAAGCCAATCATGACTTCTCAAACCTTTCCCCTATTCCTTACTTAAGACCTATGGATATGGGAAATTTTCATGATGACACCCAATGGGCAAGTTCCACTTCCCAGATTTACCATATTCCATATATTCCTTCAAATTTACTACACATGCTCAATATGTTAACTTTGTTCTCAAACTTGGAAGGAATTGCATTTCCTCATGGTTCATTTGACCTTTCACCTAACCTATCCCTTATTCTAGTTAACCTGTATGGTATGCTTTCTAATGTCAACACTAGTTTTACAAGAGTAAATGGATTAACTAAAATTGAAAATGAGCAGCCTACTTGTAACATCCCCAGTAAATAGACTTGGATTAAAGTGCCACTTATTGTAAAAAGTAATGAAAAAGATTTTTGTAAACCAAAATCAAAACCTGAATCAAGACAAGACCAATTGGTCAACCAGACCCAAGAAGCAGTTGACTAGTTAGTATGAACACAACAGGTCGACTGACCGTGGACAGTGCAATCAACTGGCCACCTTTTCATAACTATATAAGAAGTAGTTCCTGTGACATTTTTCACAACCCTTATGTGCAATTAAGTAGTTTCCAGAGAGTGTTGCTCAGCACTAAGGGGTTTAGGATTACGTTCTTCAAGTTTGTGAAACTAAAGTAAAGGTGTAAGCCTAAAAAGGTTAAATCCTCTCCTTAGTTTCTGTTTCTTTTTAATTTTGATTTCTTTTTTATTGCTATAAATTTTCCTACAATCAAGGGTTCTTGTCAAAACTAGGGTAAAGGCTTTAAGGTTAAGTTTAGGAGATTTCTCTCCTACTAAGATAAGTATGGTTTTCTATTGCCCTTGCTTCCTTTTTATATATAAAGTTATATTTTAAAGCCAAAAGGATATTTTATATGTTAGGAAAAATTAGAAGAATTAGATAAATGGCTTAGGATTCATAAATAAAGTTCTACAAGGTGGATGTTTATATGATTACAAGTATAAATGAAAAGGCAGGCTTAGCAAATAGCATGGCATAGGATTGAAACTTAGAAATTAGGTCAATCCAACCATAAATGATTAATTAACTAATTAATTATTATTTAATGTTTATCATGAGATACAGGATTAGTTAGAATATGAAAAATATAAGAAATGGATGTGTTTATTAGCAAACACAAAATATTGGTGGACCTATGTACACTAGGATATGTATGATGGTCACCCATACGATAAGGGGTAATGAGACATATGGTCACCTATGCCATAGGGGGTCATGGGATAGGTGTATTGAGACACAAAAGTAATGAAAGACAAAATAATGGACATGGCAAGAAAAGATAAGACAACATTGTTCTTAGCAATGATCCTTGGTGTCTGTATAATTTTATGTGATGAAATGTGCAAGCAACAACTAAATCCTTGTGAATGCAAAAATGAATATGGTTTTCAAAAATAAGGATAAACCCAATTTCCCAAATGATTTTCTTATGATATTATATATATATATATGTATGTTATACTAATTTCATGGCCAGATAGGTTTTCAACCTAAAGGAGGGTAGAAGCCCTCACTTCTTTAAGTATTGTTAGTTGTGCTTACCTTTCTCTTCTTTGTTTTCTAGATGCTCAAAACTTTAAGGGTTCTAATCAAGTAGGACCCCATCCTACGTATTAGAGGTGAGAGAGAGAAGTTAGTATGCAAGTAGAACAGAGTAAAACATTAATAGTTAGTTAGGCTAACCCAATTATTTAAATGCATTAACATTTTATTTTAATAACTTTTGCATAGTTTTATATTTCAGCTACATATGTTATTTTTTAAATGATTTGATTTAAAGTGCACACACATTCATTGTTTATTTCCAAGTATTTAAAATAAGAATTTTCATTGCACTATAAGTTATGTACTACAAGTTTGTGGGCTACCCCTTGGTGGTCCATGCCAATCACATTTCTCTGAAAGTGGGAATGTGATACTAATAGGTTGAATGAGCTTGAAAAAAGGTTAGGTTATATGGAGTTACAAGTTAGGTATTTGCAACAAAAGATCATAAGCCTAAGAGAAGAAGTTGCAAGGTTAAAAGAGCAAGTTGTTGCACCACCAAGCTAGATATTTTCTCATATGCATGCTGCTTTTAGTTCCCTTGCTAGAAACTAGCTTGCTACTTCACTTTTAATCTTGACTTGTTACTTTCTATTTCATGTAGTACAATGTATTTAGGGGTTTTCATAATCTTTTTAGTAGTTCACGTTATTTAGATCATGCTTTAGGTTAGTGTGTGCACTGTTGTTTGGCATGAGTTATGCATTTATCACACTAACTCATTTTAGCAAGTAGTATCAACTTCATAGTGCAGTATTGTACTTTTTGTTTCTCCCCACTATGCTATTTTTACTACTAGTTATTAATTTTAGGGGGAGCTACATTGTTTTTTGGTCTTTAACGCAAGGATCTAATGCTCTAAATGTTATTTCCTTAATTACTCCTTGTGATCTTGCCATCTATTGCAAGTTTCTATCAAAACTAACTTGTTATATGTCACTATTTCACAAATGCTTCATTTTATCTTGTCTACAATTAGTTTTTAAACACAAAGGGGGAGAAAGTTGCAAAGAGCAAATTAAATGTGTTTTTGGTGTAGCTCTGATGTGTTTAGGCATGAGAAATGCAAAGAGCAAACTAAACATATGTGTTATGATATTTTTTGATATATTCTGGTATGTCCAACAGGTGATATGATACAACCAAAAGAGAAAGACACTTTTGACTTTACTAAGCAAGTGTGAATATTTGTTTTCTGTGTTTTATTGAATATATGTTTGCATTGATCTTGTTTTTTATGTGAACTTATTCCTTATAGATGGATCATTATAAACACAAGGAAGAATATGGGACCCTATCTGGTTTTATTGCCTATATATTAATTATTTTATTGATAATGCTTTATTGGAAAAATCATCTACTGCAAAACTATACAAAGAATTTGTTTTTTAATTGATTACTCTTTGCTCCTAGAAAATCTACAAGTCTATGTTCCAAATTTTAAATTGTGAAATTTCATTATTTTTTGAAAATACTTGTTTTACATATGCTATATTGTTTTCCAACTATATGTCCAAGTGTTTGGGCATCTCAATTGTCTAGAAACATGTTAAGTCTTTAGTTGCTCTTTTGTTTCTATCACAATACTAACATTTTGCATAAAGGTTGATTTTATGCAAGTTGTTCTTTTCTCCCAGCCACATCATGCTAAGTTGGAAGCTGAATATTAAATCATGATAAAATCTGAAAGAACGACCAAGTGAAGCTTACCCTTTGCATTATGAAAGTGACTCTACTAGAGATTTCAAATTCAAATCAAAGAACAAGTTGATCTCAAATTAAAGCCTATGATAAAAAAGGACTGCTCTGAAATTCTTACAAATTTTATGAAGTTGCAAGCTAGTATGATAAAGGCTTGACAGAATATTGCTCGCTAGAAATGTGATAACCTTGGAGACTAAGTTGCTCTTTGAAGAAAGTGTCCAATGACTAGTCTCAATCCCCATCTATAAAAGGAGAGCTACTCCTTCACTTCCAGATACAAAACCAAGCAACCCATCTTCTATAAGAAGACTTGTTCTCTCTTACTCTTAATCTTCTCAAGTCTGCTTCAAGATCTTCATTTGCAAATCAACACTTTGAGAGTGTGAGAAATATTGTAATCTCTTAAAGACAAATATTTTTTTTATTATTGTTTATATTGTTTGATTCACTAGCTAGGAGTTGAGTGTGAATAAAACACTTGTCAGAACCATGTAGCTGAGGAAATCTGCCTGGGTAAGAGGCTTGTAAAATCCTCAATGAGTGAGATAAGATTGTTTGAATCCTTGAAAGATCAAGATGAAAAATTTGTAAAGAGATATCAAATAAATAGTGCTAGTGGATAACCCTCAAGGTTAGATTTGACCTTAGAAGAGATGAGTAGACCCAAAGAAATAGTTTTTTCTTTAAACCATCAAATCTCTATACATCAATGCTATTATTTTCTTCCCTACTCTTTACTTTCATGTATTTTAATTGTTTATACTTATAAGTTATTTGCTTGACCTTTCATAATAATTGGCTCTAATTACTTTTTCAAAGAAAATTTTTTAAAACATATACTTATTGTTCTGACACCAATTCACCCCTGCTTGATTTTTTTGTCCCAACTATTGTATGTTGGGTTTCATGGCAACAAGCATAGCGGAAATTTAAAATTTGAAACCCTAGCCACAGATCCATGTGTAGAATATAAACCAGTTGGTCCAGAAAAATACCTTTTCGCGTTGCATTTATTGCAATGGGCAGCAACACAGGTCACAGTTCCTTTCTTAATGTTGCAGTTTTTGATCCAGAAAAACAGCAACACATCTGGTCACTCCTTGCTCTCCTATGATGCTGCGGCTTGATGCAATGTTTTGGCTTGATCCAATGAACACGATCGGAAGACTGTGC